>BROG01000858.1:0-52500 GCA_030159075.1 Atrina japonica
GTGATTTCGACCTGGGAAATGGGATGTTTTAGTGGTACGATTCGACCATGGAATAGGGGATGGCGCAGAACTGGTATAATACTACACACACCTCCAGCCCCAAGTGCATTTAACAAAGATTAAATAATGTTTTGAATTAATTTCAATAAATGGTTACTATCATTATTTGCATTTCAATGAGTTAATATTTGTAGAAAAAAAATATTAAATATATCACAAAATTCTTTATGTTTCTTTTATCAATACTGACTTTTCACAAGAGTAACAAGTTCTTGCTAATTTCATTTTGCAAATCATTTTAGCTGGTAGAAAATTTTTCTATCAAAACAATGATAAAACAAGTATTATCTTTAGAAAAAAAATACCTGAATTTAATTTTTAATTTAATTTTAAATATGTGTGTTGCTAATTAGTCTGCATATTGATCCTCATATTTTCCATTTAGTTAAACAAACAGGCAAACCAATTGCTTTATTCTGTCCTTATTGTTCCACTTTTTCACATTCAGTTGCTGTTTTAGCAATCAAACTTACCTCTGATTATTGTGGGACAATCTGGACAAGGTATGTGAGACAATCGGGGCAACCGAATTTCAAAAAGTGGGACAATCAGGAATAAACCAGTTCCAACAATCTTTTTCACTCAAGTTAATGGCCTTCGGCAGAAAGTAGCTCACACAATTTTTTTTATTAATATGCGTTAATGGTTAATAACCTGTTTACTAATTTTTCTGCAACTATGAAATTATAATTGCTTAATTTTTTTAGAACTAGTTTTTACGACAGGCAAGAGTTGGGCTTTACGCATAACTTCGATGATTGAGTACAAACAATAAGCTTGTAAATTTGACAGTGCCTCTCTTCGCCTCTTTTATAGGTATGTACATTGATCTACATTTACATTACTTTATTTAATGCATGTTATTTTACTGTACTTATTACATGTAATTTTTTTAAGATTAAGTCATACATTTGTGTTATTATTTCATATCATTTCATTTTAAATGTCTAAACCTTTATTATTATGTCTTCGTTTGATTTTCTGTATTTCACTATTTCAGTATATTTTTAAGTATTCATGTTTTATATTGGGTCACACATTTATGTATATATTTTTTAATTAACATATCCTGTATATAAAGTAGATTTTTATCTCATATAGTAAAAAGGGGAAACAGCTCTTTTTTGGTATAAAACAATTAAGAGATCGCTTCTGTGTAGGGAGATTGGATTTTTGTAACACATAATATGCCAATTGCATGTTAAGCGAATATGACTTTGGCAGAATTTCTCATCTTAAAATTTTGTAAGCGAGTTATATTGTTTTTTATGAATTAGACTTACGTTATATGTCTGTACTTTGGATTAATTCCTACTTTGATTTATAAATCTAAATCTACTATTTTTCCTTCAGTATTGCAGTAAGTATAAGCACTTACATTGTAAGTAAATCATGCTTTCATCAGCACGTTTAATAAAAATATTGAAATTTAAACTGATTATTAACCATGTTATGTTGTATTGCGTACAAACAATAAGCTGGTAAATTTTACAGTGCCGCTCTTCGCCTCTTTTATAGGTCAAGGACCAACCTAATGAGGACAGTCAAATTGACTCAGAAAATCAAACATCCAGGAAACACCCGCCAAGTCGTCTCACTATTCCCGCATAGGCGCGCACAGAGAGAGAGAGAGAGAGAGAGAGAGAGAGAGAGAGAGAGAGAGAGAGAGAGAACGCATTTATTTGATACTTTTATAAGCTGCCAACATCTGAACAACGCACAACCTTTCTTTGTTAGGCTAAATGTTAATCACCTTTCTGAAGGTATATGGATAATTATGTTGATTGATTGATATAACTACAGTCAAACCCTGTTTTAAACACCACTTGTGTACAGCAAATCCATGCCACTAAATATCGTTTTTATATAACATTTCTCTATCTACACATAAAGGCCAGTCTTTTATTTCATTGTATAACATTTTAGCTTAATTGAACTTACTCAGTATGATCATGTTTTCTTTTGTTCCTTGAGTGGTCTTTATATTAAGTTTTCACTGTATTTTGGCATCATATATACTATTAAACTGTACAGAATCAATAAATTTCTCAATATAAACTGGCTATTTTCTTTATTTTACGGTCCGCATGTTTATTTGTCTTTATTCAATAATTTATTACAAAAGTGGTTGAAAATCGCAACCACTTTTGTAATAAATTATTACAATAGTGAACGTTTTTACAATAGTGGTTGCAACACACCATAGGGATGGCATGTTTCTTAAATGTCATTTCTTTCAAATACCAAAGAAAAGTGGCTCATACATTTATGATATTTACAACTTTTATAACTATAAATATGCGTGATATACAGATAAGTTTATGAATGTATTCATGAAAGTGTACGTGAATAATAACAGGACGACTTAAGCATGTTTATAATAAAGCTCAACATACATGTTTTTGCATATGGTTTTGCTCGTGTGTTTTTACTTGTGTGCATATTTGGGGATTTCGTGTATTTGTTCTGTGTACTTGGACTTGATATTAGCATATATGCTATTGTGTTATTGGTATATGTAAGTGCATACGTTCACAAACGCGCAAACCCTGCATACATCTGTAGAAACCCATTACTAATAAAGATTTCTTTCAAATGTCAAGAAAAAATATATCAGTGTAAATCCAATAAATTGAACAGCCATAATACTGTATTTATATATAAAGAGTTTTCAAACCACACGGTTACCTAAAAAATTTCATTATGCTTCCTACTTATATATGTAATACCCAGCATGTATGAAAATATATACAAGTAAATCCTTGATTCAATATCTTTTTGTCATAATATCCAAAGGATGCAGTTAAATTTATATAAAGGATAAACACATATTTTGAATTAGAAGACCATAATTCATTTAATATTTTTTCACATGAATAATACATGTGTGAATAGGCTTAACTTTTCATACACTTACTTTATGCAGACTGGTCAATAAGGATCTCTCACTTGCAAGCCAACTTAAGGTTCAAGTTAACATTTTTTGTTTGTTTTATGGTATTTTACATCCAGAGTGCCAAGAATACTACTAATAAGATTAAATTATTTCAGTAACACAGTTTTGTGCATTATATTAAAAATGGTGCAGTCTTTATAATTCTGACTTTTTTCCAGTTAATAAAAATTCATTTATTATGATACAATCCCAGAGTTTCTGATTTGCATACGACCTACTTATGTATAAACCAGAAAAAAAATATGTTTATCAACTGTGCATTTGCCCACACAAACTTTTATAAAATTTTGTATTGCAGTAAATAGGTAAAAGTTTTGTTAGCAAACCAAACTTTTGCATATTCACAATTCAGTTATGTATGGTAAATTTAAAAACATTGCTGTAAAATTCAAATTTGATGTTTATGTGAAATTTAGGAAATTCAATAAAACCCCACTTTCAATGAAGAGCAAACGGACTATATATCCTCCCATCCATCATTGAAAAAGTGTTTTGTTATTTAGGTGTTTACATTTCTATCTATCTGTCACCAAATGTTTTGTAATTTAAGTGTTGACATTTCTATCTATCTGCCACAAATGTTTTGTTATTTAGGTGTTTGCATTTCTGTCTATCTGTCACAAATGTTTTGTAATTTAAGTGTTGACATTTCTATCTATCTGCCACAAATGTTTTGTTATTTAGGTGTTTACATTTCTATCTATCTGTCACAAATGTTTTGTAATTTAAGTGTTGACATTTCTATCTATCTGCCACAAATGTTTTGTTATTTAGGTGTTTACATTTCTATCTATCTGTCACCAAATGTTTTGTAATTTAAGTGTTGACATTTCTATCTATCTGCCACAAATGTTTTGTTATTTAGGTGTTGACATTTCTATCTATCTGTCACCAAATGTTTTGTAATTTAAGTGTTGACATTTCTATCTATCTGTCACCAAATGTTTTGTAATTTAAGTGTTGACATTTCTATCTATCTGCCACAAATGTTTAGTTATTTAGGTGTTTACATTTCTGTCTATCTGCCACAAATGTTTAGTTATTTAGGTGTTTACATTTCTATTTACCTGCCACCAAATGGCATCCATATTGACGATAAATGCACTCTGACAAGCGTTAAATGAGCTTATCATAAGGATTTTCACATGGGGATATATTAAACCTATACTCGTTATTAAAGTTATAGACAAAGTTTTGAAAAGGTCAAATGACATTATCTACTTCATGCAGTCAACGCCCATGGTAGCATCTGAACGGAGACACGATATCAAATATATTTGTAAAGATATATTCAAGGTTAAAGATTTTAAAAAGTAGACATTTTATTTAAAACCTTTTCTCCAAAATACTTACATTCATGTAATTAACTAACCAAAAAGATAGTCTAAATGATGTTCATAATTTTTACCAAAGCCTGTATGATTATAAAGCTGTGTTTAACAAAATCCCTACAGTCTCAACGCATCTGAGTCATTAATGAACGCTAGATGAGGCAACAAAACCAGATATCAGTGTATCTTGACAACTTAATGATACTGGAACAATTTCAAATTGTAGGGAGTGGGGATGAACCTTAGGGACTTTTTCTGTATATCATTCATTTCCTACTTTCGTGTCAATCAAGAAATAGTTTATGGATAGGGGTTTTAGCCATTTAAAAGGTATTAAAAAAAGCCCTCAATTGGTAGGGTGGGATGGCCCATGGGGACTTATTTAAATCATTTTGGCCTGACAAACACGAATCTATATGGTTAAGGGGGGCCTCCGTGGCCGAGTGGTTAGAGCATTGCGCTTTAAATCACATGGCCTCTCACTTGTGGTTCGAATCCCGCTGGGGTCATTTCGAATTAAGTGGGAAAGTTTGCCAGTTTTCTTGTGGAAGGTCGGTGGTCTTTACCCGGGTAACCGGGGTTTCTCCTCCATCAATAAAAACTGGACGCCATCATATGACTGAAAAATTGTCGAGTGTGGCGTAAAACAAAATATCAAATCAAATCAAATCAAAAAATATGGTTAAGAATGGGGATCCTGGCTACTTCAGAAAATATGTTAACTTTTACACAAAACATCACAAATACACATCTCGCATGGGCCCTACACATCTTCAAGCAGATACAAAATGACTTGTATTAAGACACTTAAAGCACAAATACAGAAATAACAAGGTACCTACAAATTCACCATGCCCGGCGAAAATCGCCTGGCTCTCATTCACGACGTCCTAACCACTTGGCCATCTACTCATTCACTAAAATGAATGTTTCGATAGCGGTGATTAGAATTCCGAGTTTGGTGACCTTGTAGGTACCTTGTTATTTCTGAATTTTGTGCTTTAAGTATGATATATATATATACAACTGCCCATGCACACTTGAAAATGTGTATATCATGTTCCCACTTTCTGATTTGCCAGGGTGTTTTTCAAAAAGTGAGAACATTGTTTTGGTAAAACCCCTGATAAATCAAAAAAAGGGAACATAATATATATAACTGTTATTGTTGCTGTTGCTGTTGTTGTATTTTTGTTTAACATTCCACTCAAGAATCTTTCATTCATATGGAGACATCAACAAATGCCGGTGAAGGGCTTCAAATTTTGTCCTATGCTCGGCACTTATAGCCATTGATCAGTGGAGGTTCTTTAACGTGCCGATATAACAAATGTGAGCGCACATGCAAATTAAATAGGCCTAACTCGCGAAAATATATTTACAAGCACACTGCCCCCCCCCCACACATACACACAATCAAACTATGTACACAAATTATAATTTATAGAGGGGGTAGTTAGTTAGTTAGTTGTAAAATCAGCGATATATATATATATATATATATATATACATTGTATATATATATATATATATATATATATATATATATATATATATATATATATATATATATCTTCGAGTCACGACCCAGATTTTCAACTGAATGACTTTTTACTGTAACATGGGCTTGATACGGGTCGCCTATAGCACATTGCAGTTTACCAGAATTCATTGCTTGTTCATGTCATATTGCTTCTAACAGTCAATGTCGCATGTTTATATGCGATCTATATCAATTTTACACAAGTAGGCTAACAGAGGTGAATTTTCTAATTATCCTAATTCAATTCTAATTCCGGCTTGGTGCTGTCATATTCCGAAACAGTTTTAACACTTTTCCTCCCCTTATCTCACCTCTCCAAGTTCAACAAGTAACACAAGCTTGCGATTACCCTAAAAGCACCATTTTGAAAACAAAATAACGATTGAAATTGAAATCGTATATTCGTAAGAATATTTCATTTATTTCAAGCGTTTTAAAACTGTAATTTTAATGATTTTTAAAATAACTTCACACTTACGACATAGGACTTACGGGATCTTGATAAAGTTCTGTTCTGTTCTAGAAATGATGACAAGACATTTTGTGAAAAATTCAAAAATTTTAAAAAGGTCGTCTGTTTGATAAAAAAATTCGGGGGACCTTACATGACCAGCAAAAATCTCGATAATGGGAGCGTTCGACTCGGGATTCGATACCCGGGTACAGGCTTGGTTTGGTTTAAACTGTACTTTATTTCTAAAAATACACCAAGTTATTTATAATGTGTAAATACAAATTATTAGGGATTTGAAAAAAGAAAAAATCTTATATAAATTCATCGCCCCGTGGTATTTGACCTCAAAAATTTTTATATCGGTCATTACAATAACATATACATTATATGTATTTCTATAAATTTCACAAGAGAAATGATTTCTTATTATTTATTACATCAGAAATTTGTGAAGAGAAAAAAGACTGCGGGGCACACCACCTAAATATCGAGATATCTATATAGGCCTAAGCAAATCAGGGCAGGACTAAAATCAGCAACACAACAAGCCTTAGACATACAAACGTATAATCTCAATATTAATACGTTGTATTCAGTATTAAAATGGCATTCTTCAATCTTTGATACAGCTCTGAGCAGGATGTAAAAAAGGATTGATTTATCAATTTTGTGATAAGTCAAATTCGTTCCGCGTCAATTTTACTAACACCTGGTCTATCGTTTTACAAAACGTCCTAAGTCCCAATCGATGCGTTGCCATAGTAGTTAGGACTAAAAATTAGGATTTAGGACCTTTCGTAAACGGTCCCAGAGACATGCAAAGTATGTCTGTGAATTCCCGGTGTGTCACTGGTATAAGTTTGATATTAGTCATGAAATTACCCATCAAAGTAAAATAAGGGCCTAAAGTCACCAAATTTACTCAATCCTCAAGCTTAACTTTTATTTCATTATTTTGACTATATAATTTTAAAACTCTTGGGTTTGAGTGATTAGGAAGGTCAGTGTAGCTCTTAACAATTCAAAAATAAAAAACGTTTGGGAATTTTAGATTTTTAGATTTTTTATCAAAAACCTGAAATATCAAATAACAAAAACCGTTTTCAAATTTTATATGTTCAGATTTTTTACCACAATTCTAAAATATCAAATATCTAAAACCGTTTTCAAATTTTAGATTTTTAGATTTTTAACCAAAAACCTAAAATATCAAATATCAAAAATTATTCTAAACATTTGACTTTTTGGATTTTTAGAATTTCAGATTAATGTTCCAAAATGGCGAGGTAACCACCCGAGTGTCCATGATCGGCGAACCGAGAGTAGACTTTAACGTGCTTAATCATACTTCGATCTCGATCAGCAAATTAAGGGAAATCCACTGATAAGTTAAACCAGCAAATGGTCTAGATACCTATTAGAATCTAGGCCTAATTAATAGATAATAGAATAATATTTTGAAGCAACTCCCTTGCACATGTGGCACTCTATAATCTTTAAATACTGGCAACAAGAATTACTGTGCACACAAATTTGGGTATTTGTTTTTAAATATTCCCTTATAAACCATCTTGCTGTGAAAATAATTTCAAAACCAGAGACTGTGCCGCAAACAAAAGTTGATATGACTGAAATTAGTGATCTCTGTCTGCTTCCATCGGAAGCCATTATTATAGTTTCATGTTTGAGACTGGTCATACAATTGGCAACTAGGCCTACAGACAAAATAACGCAATTTTGCGTCAAATTTCATGACACTGGCTGCTGATTTCTGTTATTTTCAATTGTTAGGAGAGCCAGCCTGACTCAATCAGTAGGGCGCTTGACTCTTGCTTGACTCGTGAGGTCGTGAGTTCTATATTAGGCCTACTTATTATCTGCGCAGCAGAGAACCCGCTTGGTCCCCCAAAAAGGACCAAAAACTTGGTACACATCTAAATATCGTCTTCTAATGAACCAGTTATCAGTTGTCTTTCAAATTTTGTATGCATTATTGTTAAGGTCGACAAAGTTCGCAAATGAAAACAAAATAGGCCAAGTTTTTTCTCTGTCCAGAGTCTGCGGACGAATTGGTTTTGATATTATAAAACAGAGAAAAATTACGAGCAGCTAGGAAAAATATAGAAAATAGCTCCGAAATAGTTATACAATATGAAAACTTCTATTTCATAAGTTGTTTATAAGTTTGAGGCAAAGATATGTTTTTGTAAGTTTAAATGTTTTGCTTTGTTAACACATCATTAAAATTTATGATGGATTTATCCTCTCTCTCTCTCTCTCTCTCTCTCTCTCTGTTACCTTAATAAACAACTTTATTCTTACTTTTTAATCTCTCTACCTTCTCTTTCTTTCTTGTCTCTCTCTCTATTCTCTTTCTGTCTTTCTTTTTCCTGTCTCTTTTTCCTCTCTGTATATCTTTTCTCTATTTCTTTACTGTCTCTCTATTTTCTTTACTCGTCTCTCATTTCTCTATTTATTTGTCTCTTATGTACACTTCTGTCCTCTCACTCTCTTCCTCTGCTTCCTCTTTCTTTTTTCTCCATTGATGCCTCTTTTTCCTTTTCTCTTGTCTCTTTCTTTCTATTTTCTGTCTCTGTCTCTTTCTATTACTTACCCACAAGGTAGAAAAATGTCTCTTTTTTCTTTCTGATTCTGTTTGTCTGTCTCTCTGTCTCTGTCTGTATCTGAAAATTAGAAACTGGTCTCTTAGGATTTAACAAAATAAAATCATGGGCTATGAGAAAAATTTTGATATATACCAAGTTTTTGCCCTTTTTGGAGCCCCTTTAAATCTTAGTCCTTTTTATTAGAAAACTTACGTCGATGTAAATGCAAATAATTCCAACCAAATTGAGACTAATACGAGCTGTCGTAAGTGAAACAATTTACATGCCCATTTCATGTAATATTTTATCTTATATATATCCCAAACAGACCATCTGGTTGTAAGAATGTATGCGTATAATTGCTACAATCTTGCCAAACGTGACCCGTAATATCAGGTTTTTTGTCAGCCATTAGTCTGAGCATTGAAAATTAACTTTCGGTAATTTTTACGAAGAGTACCGAGTGTCCAATAAGCACGCGCGATTTGCAGTTAATATATATTCTGTTCTTATCAACGTCTGTGTTTATTTTCGTACATCATTCCATACCTAATTCAGACAAAGCTGGTCTTTTCCGTCGTTTTAAAACAATCGTTTCTGAAATTGTCCATGTGTCGGGTATATCGTGTGATCTCGTCCCATCGCATTCTCGGCTGCATCATTCTTGATGCATATGAACTGCCCAACTCCACCGGACTGAGGGTATGATTATAAAGCATGAGATACGCTAAGTTTTAACAATTATGTTGTTTTTATTTTGGCAATGCCAGCAATCATTTTAAGGATAACATTAAAGATAGGAAAAAAATCATTTAGTGACCTGGTATTTCCATTCATATATTCATCCAAATTTGATTCAGGTATTTTAAATAGCGTTGAAAAGCACACATTTTACATAATACTTTCCAATAAAACACGCCCTGTATTTTAAAAGGTAATATAAAAATAGGCCGACTTTAACATAAGTCGATTGGGTCAAAGGCCGAGATTGTTGTTAGACCGAGCGTGTAAAGGACCGAGATCTCCTTGATTTAACTACGAAGCACATTTGATATGGCGAAAGAATTTATCTGAAAGGTCATTGCATACGAAAATACAGACGGATTTTTAAGGTACGGGAAAAATTAAATTCCAAAAAAAACAAGTAATTTAGAAAAGATCTTTTACAACGTTTCACGTGTTTGTTAAATTAATGTATTTGAACACCCATTTTATCATATTCTCGCCTATATGTCACGGGACAAAAATCATCATTGTGACAGCTTATATCGATTTAAAAGATTCCATTTATTCTTGAGAAGAAGTCCAAATGTTTAATTAAGCATTGATTCTATATTTTTCCGTGTCACTAGGAAATGACCTAATTTGTTTGTTTATTGTTGTTTAACGTCCCACTCAAGAATATTTCACTTATATGGAGACGTCAC
Source organism: Atrina japonica (assembly GCA_030159075.1). Taxonomy (NCBI): domain Eukaryota; kingdom Metazoa; phylum Mollusca; class Bivalvia; order Pterioida; family Pinnidae; genus Atrina; species Atrina japonica. The sequence goes on from BROG01000858.1 coordinate 10,378, forward strand.
CAAATGCCGGTGAAGGGCTTCAAATTTTGGCCTATGCTCGGCACTTACGGCCATTGAGCAGTGAGGGTTCTTTAACGTGCCGACACTTACTGTGACACGGGACCTCCAGTTTTTACTGTCTCATCCGAAAGACAGGAAACCAACCTGTCGGCAGCGGGACTCGAACTCACGACCTCACGATACAGAGACGAGCGCGCTACCAACTGAGCCAGGCCGGCCCGGAAATGACCTGAATGAAGACTGTGCACACTGTGTAATTTGCGAAGCGGATTACGCAAAAGTGTGCACAGTCTTCATTCGGGTCATTTCCTAGTGACACGGAAAACATAGAACCAATGCTTATAATTAAATTTAAATAACAAGTCGGTATTATTTTTTTAACATTCAGTGTTTATTTATTGATTCTCCCCATAAATATATATGAACAAACAGGTCAAACTGTTAATTGCGTCGTTATCACAACTGCGAACAACACTAGACTGTTACGTCATTTTTACGTCATCATCAGGACGAATCTAGGAAGAGATGTTGATGTGTGGCTGCTTTAGTTAAAATTACAGTTATTGAAAGAGGAATTTGAAATAAATCCCATGGAGAGAGTATTAATGATATTCAGTTACAATGGAATATTAATACCTCTATATAAGGATTACCTGTTTATAAAGTCCCTTGCCTGCTTACTTCAACTAAATTGAACCTGTGTATAAGGGTCACCTGTACATAAAGGTCAATATTTTCTGGTCCCTTGGGTGACCCCTATATATAGGTTTCACTGCATATCCATCACTTTGGATCGCCTGTTGCACGACAAGTAGGCCTAACTGCAGTAGCGATACAGTAGGGCATAGGCCTGACTGTACTTGAATTTAAATCTAATGCTAATGAACTTGGGGCCGATTCAAAATTGCCAGTTGAAATGGAACTAATAGTGTTACTAATAGATTTTTCTGTTGTGTGGTACATTTGCGACTGTAACTTATAATACTACTTTCACTACGATGACCTGTTTTTATCTTGCGTGACGTAAAACACATAAATTTGTGTATTGTAATTGTCCGACATGTAAAAAAAAAAGTAGTGCCGTCCGGGGGTGTGGCTTACTTACCGTTCACGTCACTGATGTATGACTCGAATGTTTTCTGGATTGTTAACCAATGAAATCGTCGGGAATTTATAAATTTTAATTATTACATTGTAATTATAACTGCCCCATGGACGACACCGGACAAAAACGATTACAATAAGTCAAAATTAATATTTGATTCGAGTGACATATATATCCAGGTCAGTGGCGGATTCAAGGGGGAACGTAGAGGACGTCCCTCCCTTTCGACGCCAAAGTATAGATATATGTACAGTACAGTAAAACCCAATTCAAAATAATGTTAATAACCTATACTTTTAAATAAAAGTTGGAAAATTCATGAAAATGAAATGACCAAACCTTTTCACAATTTACCACATAGTTCACTATTCCTTCCCTCTAACTTGAAATCCTGGATCCACCATCGCTTGCAAATTGGTCTGTATGTTTTGTGTCTGAGGGCTTTTGAACACTCTTTATTTCAGTTTTTTCTAGTGTTAGTGCTCACATTACATATCGGTAAAATTGTTTTCGTATTCTCAGCATATATGAATACGAAACATTATTTGTAAACAATGTATACGATTTTCCCTTGTGTCATTATTTCTTAAAAAATCGTAAAAATTTTAACATTGATATCCTATTTTAACATGGAATGAACGCATCATTTTCATGTGTACAGCGTCTCCCCCACATCCCCCTAAAATACACCCCCTCTTTGAAAATTTCTGAATCCGCGCCTGTAGGCTATCGAGAATCAGTATGATTTTTAATCCCTTTGACTGGTCAAGATATCAAAAACTATCCTTCATCATTGAGAGTGTATAATTTCAAAATAATAATGATACAACGTTATTCTTGGCGGGCAACAATTTGTGATGAGGCTCACTGCACATATTGTCGCCGACGATACACAAATTGTAGCCCATACGGCAGACATTGATTAAAAAGGAGTACTCTCGGCACATATTGTCGCCGACGATAATATGTGCAGTAGCAACAATATACATATGCGCAACAGCTCATCTTAAAAACAAAACTGTTCACTTTAGCATTGACACTGTGCCCGTCATCATTGTTACTGCAATCAGGTTCAGATTTAATTTATTAATCAGTAATTTCGCTTTAACTCAAGGTAAATCACCCATTAACGCTTCAAACACCCAAATATTTGCACTGCATTCATACACGACACACAACAAAGGCTATAACGACAAACCATCAACTAAAGGAACACTCAGTAAACAAGTAACTAGTAAACAAAAATCATGAAATTAAACAGTAACGTAAACAATGTAACAATAAATGTTAAAACTTACCATCAGACCCTCCTGCCACATTTCACAGTCATGCGATATAAACTTCGCCATCCAGTCAGCACATCTTCAATGTATGGCCGTTATTAATACCAAGTCGACGACAAGGTCTGTAAATTCACTTGTTTCACGTGTGCCGACTATGCTTTGTAACAGTTGGAAGTGTTCGTTTTGAAAACCAGAATGTCAAATCATTACACACAAAGACACGGTTTTCATTGATACTAAATGTTTATACAACAGACTTTACTTCAACCTAAAAAGATTTGATTTAAATTACATGTAACACTGGACTGACTCATCATACGCAGATTTTCAACATTGTACTATTACGTTCTGTTTCTTTTGTTTTTTTTTTGGTTTTTTTTTTTTTTTGTGCGTTTGTTTGTTTTACATTCTGTCACAAGTATTACTTATATGGAGATATCGCCAGCTGTAGTTGAAGTGATACAAAGGTCTAGATACTTTAACGGTCAAAATCCGCCCTGTCTGCAAGTTTTAATGAAATTTTTCCAAAAGTTTTCGTGGATATGCACATTCACGAAATATTATTTTTTCACCCATCCCGTTATTTTCTACGCTACAGAGCCTCAAATTTTTTTTGTTTGTTTCCACTTCACGTATTGGGACAGCCCACTTAGCCGAAGGTCCGTTACCCCAAAGGCCATTTTCTCCGAAGGACCGTTACTCCGAAAATGTACAAATGCTGATGCCACGGCTTAATCTGTCAGTGGTTTGGAGATATATGTACATGAAAACACCCTCCCGCCCCTTCGAGACAGTCGCCACTAGTAGCATCACATGCGTTTAAAACAATATCGGATGTTAAATTGTCTAATAAACACAAAATCACTTTAATACAATACAAAATATCACCGGAGCTCCAGAGATGACACAATGGTAAAAAAATTCGCACGGAATATTTTTTTCTCTCAATAAATATTCCGTTCCCACGAATAATTTATTTTCACCATTATGTTACCTCTCGAGCTCCGTAGTTGACTACACATCAATTGTGAATTAAACCAATAAACCGGGGTTTCCAGGCACGGGATATTTATTACCAAGACAGCATTTCTCTGACGCAGTCTCGGCCATATCATCCTCGGCATTACGTGAATAAAACAAAGGATACTGTTTATCAGGTAATTTTGTTTACAGTTCATCTGTTTTTACATCGTAGAGCTGTGTAGAAGATACTCTCAACTCGGAAAAATAAGAAGAATCACCATTACCTTAACTAAATTTATTTGGGGTGTTTAATATTCTTTCGATACAGAATTATACGCATGCATTTGGTCTTTTTGACCAGCAGGTGATTGATCTAATAGGAATATATATAAGATAAAATATTGCATCAAATATGTGTGTAAAAATTTGATAGTAAGGGATTATATGAAAACCTGTATCCATCTGAATTATTTACAGGCCTAAATTGTATGTAGTTTTATAGTCGCAAATTTTGTAAATAGTTTTTTTAAGAGCGGTAGAGCGTTAGTTATGATGCGGGTGTATGTGATGTGGTAACCGTGCATATACAGTTTAACTTCCCAAAACCAGAACTCATTTGGATCGAATATTTTGTTCGTTTTTATTTATTTATTTTATTTATTTTTTTTAATTTTGGAAGGTTTGTTTCTTAACAGTTCACTATAAATTGATAATTGCGGTCCGTTCCATTAAATTAACAACAACACGGTCCGGTTTTATATTCACTTGCTCTCGTATTTTATGTATTTTTAATGACTTTTTTGTTCTCCAAAATTCACACCTACTTTAACACGTGTGTTCCATTATTTACAACTTATGTGAACATGTATATTGAGTTTGATAGTTTAATCGCTAGATTACTTGGTTAGCAGTATAAAAATCGGTATTAAGAAGTTGTTTAAAGCACATTTTTGCGTTTTATCACAATTATTGGCCAGGTGTTCGGAATGTAGAAGGATCGTTACTCGGGATTTATTTTGAACTTGAAAATAGAAGAAAAAATCCGGACTTTTTTAATGTGATAGGTATCGGGAAGAGATAAGTTTTTAGAAGGTTCGGTGTTTGGAAGTTGCAGACCGCGTGTTTCGAAGGTATTTTATAAAGGCTCCATCGCGTTCTTGCAAATGACCCACAACGGACACTGGAACAGTTGCGCCGTGACACACCATCGCTTGAACAACATCCCGCGCTAAAGGCGTCATTTCACCGAGTACGATCTGGGGAAAATCGCACGCGAACACACGCGCGACTATGATAGCAACTATGTTTTCCCGTAGTCGCGGGCAAAATCCGTGCGACCTAAACCCATTATTTTCTGTGTACGCTCTATTTTCGATGTTATCTCATTCGATCTTCGATGTGTACGCTATGCCTGCGTCCTATACCGTCTGTAGACGCTCTACATACGCTCTACTTGCGTCTATCCACTCGATGTGATCTTAACACGACCAAGGCTCATTCTGTTTGACCAATCTGCGACATAGGTAGATATCTCGGCGATCTATCCTCGCAATTGCGCGACCTCGGGCGATCAAGGCTCTATCTTGGCCGATCTAGTTACGTACGAGTTGCAACGTACCCTCGATCAATACGATTTAGCCTGCGATTGAACGTTCTGGACTCGCTCTGTATGCTCAATAACTGTTTTATGGACAGATTCTCGCCTGAGCTACGCGCAACTTTGTCTCGGTCGCCTGGATTTGATTGCGACCAACTGCGATCGTTTATAAAAAATGTCCGGAAATTGGTGACCGATCATCAGTTTTTGACCAGCCTCCGAAGGGACAACATGGGCCTAATCGCTCTGCATCATGCTTTGTTATTACAGTACCGTGCCCTGCAACTGCAGCAAGACTCACTGGTTATGCTAACTATAGTGAAAGTTGGGAGAAAGAAGTATACCAAGAAGAAATATTGGGTTGCTCCCTGGCTGCGTGAACGCCTAAGGGAACATTAGTACTCCGTCCTCATGACGGAATTGAGGCTGGGAGATGAAGCTTCCTACCGGATCTATCTCCGTATTTCCCGAACAGCACAACCATGCACACAATCACTTCTTGCTCAAGAAGACTGAGCATCGCTCATCCCTGCTCTAAGCTCGATTATATCTCGACCAATCCGTCCTTTCCTCGACATTGTTCGCTCTTTCGACGTGTCAAAAACCGAGCTACAATCTCTTTGTCGGGGAGACCATTCTTCGACTACGTGCAACCACGTAAGCCCAGGGCGTGACCAACCTTCGGTCAACCGGCAACCAAGCTACGCTTTGAGATCGCAATCCCGAGAAGATTTCTCGGTAAAAACAGCCCTTTAAATGCCAAAACAGTCGCACTACCAGGCACATTTTCGGAGTAATGAATATTCGGAATAACGGACATTCGGAATAACGGGCCTTTGGACTACTGGGCCGTAATCATCGCAAATGTAAATGTAACTGGAGTTCATGAAAAAAAACGCTCTGTCATAACTCATTAGTACTGGTTACATGCCGACATTTGCACATGAGCAATTTGTTTTTGCATATATGCAAATTTTCTTACGTATGGAAATAACGTCATGTGGACACATGCTTATGTGAGTAAAAATACTTCATGTGCAATTTTGCACCTGGTCTGGACTAGATGCAAATGTATTTTTGCATGTATGCAAAAGTTTTTGAGGTGCAAATGTTGCCATATAAACTCTTAGCATAATTTACATACGAGAGTATTTTTTCTTCTTGTTGTGTATCATGATGCTATCTTCGCCACAGTCGATATAGAACTTTGAACATTTGGGTCATTATCCATGTTCTGACTAGTCACTTGACATTTTACAGTCTACACAATGGCGTTGGAGAAGAGTAAAACACAAACAAGAGGTCCAAAATGGCCTATATTGCTAACCTGAGCATCATCAACAATTGTGAAAAGAAGAACAATATGTAGGATAACACTGATTAACTGCTGGAAAACCCCAAAGGTTTCTTTTTTTCAGTCTAAAATTCTCTAGTGAAGAATGTCGTCAAATGTTTCCAAAACATTTGATTTGGTTTTTGTCCACATATATACGTCATTGGATATTCCAAGAGAACGTCCCACGCTCAGATAGAATGGAAACGTTCTTTGACGCCTTATCCTTGCCACCTACTGCATGACTAAAGCTAAAATGATAATTTGATAAAATTCAGTTTAAATATACAGTAGAATTGTTACCGAGGCTTATATTTCATGTGAAAGCTTCGTAAATATACTTTTACATTTGTGAGCAAATTAGCATAAGTAATGGCAGCTGTCTGTTGAAGATTGAAAGCGGAAGTGAAAGAAACTGATCGTTTATTGCTCAAAATGAATGTAAAATAAAGTCACGTTTTCGGAGGATTCCGACTGTTATCGTATTATGTGTATTCATTTCATTACTTCACGGTTACCCACATGACCCAATTTATTGACATCGCATGGCTAACAGAAATTCCCGTAGAAAAAGTATTTTCAAAAATTGATGCGACCAAAGAAAAAAGTATGTAGACAAAAGATCCCAGAGGAATCTTGGCGCACACCACCGAATGTTCTTCAATTGATCTATGACAGACTGTTTTTTTTCTTATTTTGTGGCTCAACAATGAATTTGAACTAAAACCTAAATATCTGTCAAGTGCTTTCTCAAAAGATTATAACAATATTAAATATAAACTGATATGATCCAAGATAGCTTAACAATACTTGTCAACCTCTAAAAGTGAAAATGCTAGCCATGACCTGTTTTGAGTAAAACAAGAATTACACGTAATTATATGTCTCACTGGTCCCTGCATTGATATATATGTAGCAAAGTGTAGTAAGTATATATTTCAGAGGCCAGGCAGTACCCCCAAATACACTACTGAATGTGTTTTCCCATAACAATTAATAATAGAGGGCGAAGCCCTCATATATGTAGAGAAGCTCACATTTTTTATTCCTATTACATCCGGGGACCCGTACTACTAATGGTAAAAATTTTGCTCACATCGGGAATTTGCGCGTGACATAAACAAAATGTCGGAAATGCAAAGTCATTATTTAAAAGCGCATTGTAAACGAAGTAATAAGCCACCACACTAAGAAACGTTTTGTAGACCGAGACTAGGCCATAACGACTAGGGTTGTACATCGAACCCGATCACGAAGCGCCTCCATTATTCTGGTAATGTGATCTGCACGAAATGATGGATACGCTGGGATACAGAAAAATATATAGCATAAAAACATGTTTGTGCATTTAATTCATGACTAATAAATACCACATAGACTGTGTTTAAGTTTTAGCACCAAGGAAACAGTCAGCCACTCAATATTTTTATATAAAATAATGATAGTGAATGACCGGGACATTTACGTGATAAAAAACCCCTGAATATTAATCCCTTTGTGATTCTGTCGTGTTGCCCCCGGCAGGGGGGCAACACGACGGAATCTACAAAGGTATTAACTGAACATGTAAAACTGTTGATGAATGCCTTCGCCCTCTCCATAGGTTTACCTATGTATTATTTATAGAGGGCGAAGCCCTCATATATGTAGAGAAACTCACATTTTTTATTCCTACTACATCCGGGGACCCGTACTACTAATGGTTAAAATTTTGCTCACATCGGGAATTTGCGCATGACAGAAACAAAATGTCGGAAATGCAAAGCCATTACTTAAAAGCGCATTGCAAACGAAGTAATAAACTACCACACTAAGAAACGTTTTGTAGACCGAGACTAGCCATAACGACTAGGGTTGTACATCGAACCCGATCACGATGCGCCTCCATTATTCTGGTTATGTAAACTACACGAAATGATGGATATGCTGGATAGAGAAAAATATATAACATAAAAACATGTTTGTGCATTTAATTCATGACTAATAAACACCACATAGATTCTATTTAAGTTTTAGCATCAAGGAAACCGTCAGCCACTCAATATTTTATTTAAAACAATGAGTGAATGACCGGGACATTTACATGATAAAAACACTGAATATTAATCCCTTTGGTGATTCTGTCGTGTTGCCCGGCAGGTAATGCGTATGTGTAAGTACAAATAGGTCAAATTTACACATACTATGAGCAAAAAAACTTTCGTCTAACAGTCCCGGGTCAAATTCGCGTTGAATATTGCATTTTTATCGAGAATGTCAAAAACAAAATTTGTGATCATATATCACACCATGAAAAAATTTTAAAAAATAGTACGAAGGCAAATAAGTCATTAATCGCACACCGGATTTTTAGAAACTGGTTAACAGCGTCTCCAAGCAGACGCCATTTTTTACCTACCAGAAATGAAGAGTTCCGACCAAGGGCGTTAATTGCTTTCCTAACCCGACATGCTCAGTTACGCTGGATGGTTTGTTTATTTGTTTATTGTTGTTTAACGTCCCACTCAAGAATATTTCACTTATATGGAGACGTCACCAAATGCCGGTGAAGGGCTTCAAATTTTGGCCTATGCTCGGCACTTACGGCCATTGAGCAGTGAGGGTTCTTTAACGTGCCGACACTTACTGTGACACGGGACCTCCAGTTTTTTACTGTCTCATCCGAAAGACAGGAAACCAACCTGTCGGCAGCGGGACTCGAACTCACGACCTCACGATCCAGAGTCGAGCGCGCTACCGACTGAGCCAGGCCGGCTCACGCTGGATGGTAGGACTCGCGCCAGACATCGGATATTTTTTAACTTGTTAATTTCAAAATAAGTTATTTTTGAGAATATTGAGATGTGCTCATGTTGCAGCTATCTTGTTTACGAGAGTCCTATTATTGCAAGTCCCATGAGGTCATTTCTGGGTTTCTCTCACGGAGATCGAAATACTCTCTCTTATCATACCATGTATGATTTTAAATTTTAATATCGGTTATTAACGTAGAGTTATTTTGGAATCAATTTCACTAACACAAAATATGATGGAATTAACATTAACATTGAGTAACTGTGAACGCAAAAATGAAAGACTGTATCAAGTTTACTGACGTAAAAGATAACAGTAATTTTCGACAAACATGACAGATTAGCTACTTTCTAAGGGGAAGAAACTCATTTTTATTCCAACATAAATTTGATGATATGCAACAACAAAAAGACTCAAGTAAAGGAAAAATTCATGGTATTTTCCATCTAACAAACATTACTTCTGCAGTTTAAATTCTACTATTGTTCATAATCTGCATCCAAAATTTCATTATTAAAATGAATTGCATTGTTTAAAAAACACTTTAGTGTTCAAGAAATAATTGTGATATATTTGAGATCTTGTTGAATATTCGTATTTTGATGCTCTTTTTAAGTATACAGATGTATTTTTCCAGGGCTCACCCTACATTAGTCAAGACAGAGATTTCATTAAGCCATTGATTCATTTTCTCATTCATTGATTAAACATAAAATTGGCTAATTTTCGACCTAATTTTATTTCTTGTTTGGTGCATATTTTGAGCGATCCACAGACAAATATGTTTGACCACTGATTGAAATAAAGCCTAGGCTGCTCTATAAACATCTTGTTTTTTGAAAGCATCAGTAAGATCAAGGACAGTTTTCGCTGTAACAGCGCTTGCAGGATTTCTTGAAAGTTATCCCATTGGCCAATCAAATCAACCACCAGAATTTTTGTTAAATTTACAACATGTATATGAAAACCAGTAGTTTGCACTTGCACATCAGCCTGTTGTCTCATTGTTTTAATGCACACTCACAATCACGAGGGAAAATAGGTCAATAAGGTGCAGTATTTCTTTACATCTATAACAATTTATTTCTATTATCAAAGGCAACATAGAAACTTTATAAATAGTTAAACAAAGCGTCAAGAAAAAAAAAAAAACGAAAATGCGGGATCTGTAGCTGAAATGTCACTCATTACATTGTGTGGTTTATTGCCAATAAGGAATTTTACCCAATTTTTCCTACGAAAAAAAAGAAAATCGAAAAAAAGATGGATGTTTTCGGCGCTTATTGAAAACTGATCAATAGTCAAACTGAAGAAAAGCATTAATTTTTACAAGGGTCAGTGGTTTGTTGTAGTTAATACAGTGGACACCTATTTACATTCTTGTGTTGTATGGGGCTAGAGAGAACTGTTATTTACGTTTTTGTGGTCCACATTGTCTTGTCAGTTGGCTAGGAAAGGTACGTGATCATGTGTGTAAAAAGGGGAGGGGTGCTTATAAGCTTATAAATAATCTGAAACGGTTGCTTATTGGATGAATGTGGTATCGGTGGAGCAGCATGATCATTTTCAACATTTGTCAGATGTATCGATATTAAACCATTCTTTCACTAAGAAGTTTACTTTTAAAAATTGTCCAAACAATGACCGAGCTACGCTTGCTTTCAAGGCTTTGACTTAATTCATATCATATTTGGTTTAAGGGTGGGCTTTGAACAGTTTTTTCTAATTATAAGCAAACATATAAATTCCAGGGGTGGGACATAACCTGTATATGCACAGCGCATTGCAAATGAGGTAATAAACTGACGCACTAGCAAACGTTTTGCAGACTTAGACTAGGCCATAACGACTAGAGTTGCACATTGATCATGAAGCGCATCCATAATTCGGGTAATGTGAACTGCACGAAGAGATAGATACGCTGGGATATAGTAAAATATATAGCATAAAACAAAGGATGCATTTATTTCATGACTAATAAATGACACAGATTATATTTAAGTTTTAAAACAGTCAGCCATTCAGTATTTTATTTCGAACAATGTGTGAATGACCGGGACATTTACGTGATAAAAACACTGAACATTACTGTAATCGTTTGGGATTTTGTCATGTTGCCCCCACCAAAACTTTTGATGAATGATTTCGCCCTCTCCATAGGTTTACCTATGTATTAATATTATTATTTATAGAGGGCGAAGCCCTCGTATTTGTAGAGAAGCTCATATTTTTTAATCCTACTACATTCGGGGGCCCCGTACTACTAATCGTAAAAATTCTGCTCACATCGGGAATTTGCGCGAGGCATAAACAAAAGGTCGGAATTGTAAAGTCATTACTTAAAACTGCATTGCTAACTAGGTAATTAACTACCGTACTAGCAAACGTTTTGCAGACTGAGACTAGGCCATAACGACTAGTGTTGTGCATTGAACCCGATTATTATTCGGGTAATGTGAACGGCACGAAATGATAGATACGATAGGATAGAGTAAAGTATATAGCATAAAACATAATGTTGCATTTAATGCATGACTAATAAATAACACATAGATTCTATTTAAGTTTTAACACCAAGGACACAGTCAGTCACTCAATATTTAAAACAATGAGTGAATGACCGGGATGTGATAAAAACACAGAATATTAATCGCTTTTGGCGATTCTGTCGTCAAAGAGATTAATTGTTAAACTATTGTTGAATGTTTTCGCCCTCTCCATAGGTTTATCTATATATTATCATATGTATATTAGGCCGGGAGCTATAAGGGTCCACCGTGCACCCCTCCCACAAACCTCCGAACCAATATTTTTCTGAAGCCCCATGACATCCTGATCACGAAAATAAATGTTAACATTGCGTAACTTGGGACGAACTTTCCGTTATTCAACGTCATCAAGATGGCCGCCATAGTGAAATATTTTCCCCAAACGCTGTGTTAAAACTCATAAAATCGTTATTTGTCGAACAAATTATATCAAATGGTGGTATCAAAATGACCGCAATAGAATAACAAACAGATTTTTAACAAATAAAAACTACTTTTGATAGATTCATTCCAACAAAAATGAATTTATGTCGATTTTTACAGGTCAAAATTTCCATGTTTTTCACAAAATAATTGTCATAATTTTGGTCAAATCTTTTCCAGAAATAAACAACCTTAGTCATGATTCAGAAATGTTTTATTTGAGTCACTATTAAGTTGAATGTCTACACGCTATTTTGTTTTATATGCCGTTTTATCTAGCAAACACATGTAGTTAACATGAGTTCATGTCATTCGAGGGTTGTCCATATTGTCAATCCAGATCCACTGTCTATGCTTTCACCACTAGGAGCTTGAACGCTAAACTGGTTTAACATATATGTTCAGCTGGTATATCAGTTTCCGAGTCATCTGAATCCACATCGTCGTCAGAATCCAGTTGGTTCCCCAGCGATGCTGAATGAGTTCCATGGCAGAACATCTCCTTTGTACCACAGTGGCTCCAGCTTTCCATCCTTGGACCTCCCATCCATGGTCAACTTTCACATCTGGAAAATATGCTGGTTTAGCAATGTTGGGCCCTCTCCAGATTCCAACCTGATATGTTGACAAGTGTTCTTACCTGTTGCTCCTTACTACGTCTGCATGGTGGTAGTGATTCCAGGTCTTCATTCTTTGAAGGGTGGGGTTGGTCTTCCTTGGTACACAGCTCGGATGTATCGCAGCTCATGTAATTGGCGCACTCTAGCCACGACCATATATGGCACACGTGAATTCCTCCAATTCATCAACGAGGTTATGTCCCAAGTTTCCCCCAACCTGCAGAGTACAGCAGCAAACTTTGGAGTTTTCCCAGTAGTTTTCAGTGGCTTGATTTTTTCTATTCCTTTGAATGCATTGGTAGTGTCACATCTGGTGTATATCATGGAGACACATGAGTGCTGTGCATGGTTCTGTGTATAGCCCTCTGCCACTTCGGTGAGTTGATCAATCGTGCTTATTTCCATCGAGTGTCAAATAGAATAACTATAATTGGCAATGTGAGGGCGTAGTGCAGTAGGAAAGAGAACATCGCTGTCTGGACTTTTGATCCGGATTTACTCAAATTGTTGTCCTTCCCATACATGCAGTACAGAACTACTCTGGAATCAGTTTCTTCTTGGGACGAGCGTAGAGTTTCGATCTCCAGTTTCGTTGTGCTTTTTCCCATCTTCAGACGTCAGCTGGTAGTCAGCTCCTTCACATATGATGATGACTTTTCTCCCAAGGAGCGTTTTGGCATATGAATGATTACTCCACGTCTTGCAGAGGAGATTGATGAATGTGTAATGTTGTCCATCATTGTCAGTGAACCTTCCAATCAGGAGGTTTCTTTGTGCTTGGTCCCTTTACAATGAGCTTCTCACTACAGCCCCTTCTCTCACGTTCCATGGAATATGACAGAATTGGGAGTATACATATCTGTACTGAACACCGCATCTGTTGTCGCTGACATTCATGCCAAAAATCTTGTTGCAGATCAAGCTGAAATTCGCTGGGTATCATAAATTGGTAGTAAAGTAGGCATTACCATCATAGACCACAAGTGCTGACTTCAGCCGATGGAAACCGGTGCATCCTCATTATTCTTTTGTCAGATACTGGAAAGATTTCGATTTGTCTGTCTTTGCCAGAAATCCATCTGCTGTTCCGATGCTGTATGGGACAGGGGTCAGCCGGGGGTACGTCATCAGCTCCTTCATGTCAAAAACTGCAAGCCCTGGCTTTGGCATTTCACAAATATTTTGGAAGGCAATATGTGTCCTTGTTTGCTTATATTGGACTACTTTGTTGTTTGCCTGTTGTTACTTTCATCTTCTTGTTCATGTCACCAAGCGTTCTCAGATTCATTCGCTTTATTGGTTCAAAGAAGTTTTCATTCTTCTCCAGCCGGTCTTTTATGAAAGGAATTGTGCCTCTTTTCCTAGCCTTTTCTGCTTACCCAGAACATCAGTTGCTATAATCTCAGTGGCTGCAGCTCCAGAGAAAAGAGACTGATAAGTTTCTCTTGGTCGCCAACTATAAATGGGATTGATGAAGCTTTCAATGCCTCCTTTGCCTTTCGTACGCATTTCTCACTTTTCAGGATCTCCGCGGGGGTCGTATATCACGATGCATTGTTCCACTTTGGCTGTATAAATATAGCATGTCAGCTATGTTCATTGTCGTGTTGACATACTGGATCTCGCGTGTGTTGTTCGCACCCATCTTTGGTATGCATCATGGTTGCTGAGAACCCCTGAAACACCAAAACCACCCCCACCACCCCACCATGACATGTTTGGCATGTCTCATAAAGGTTTCCTCCATAGTGTTGTCGACGGCACAGCGGGTTTCCGGGTATGAGGAACACACACAACACTCATTGCTCACCACTTGACACAAATCAGTTGCTCCATGAGATACCTCAATGTTAGCCAGGAAGATGGAGAAGTATTGTGAGACAATCAGGCGTAGTTCTGACCACCGAATGCAAAAAATGTCTGTCATGAGATGTAGTCAGTGTGCATATGCAAGGAAGTCATTTGTTTCACTGCCTGTACGAGAGAGAGTACTAGCCATAATGATTCATGTAGGAAGCCCCAAATTGGGCAGTTTTCCCCCGACTGCCTTCACTGTACTCCACTCTATACTGCAGGTAACCCTGAATTTAGTTACTGAATGCATCGTCATCTAATGCTGGCGTCCAATTTGGTTTCTGTGAGTGATTGTACACAAATCATCCAACTTCTTCATCGATAAACCGCTGGGATGGAAGAGAGCAGTTCTGTTCATCCTTGGTGAGCCATGTATTCATTCCAAATAAATAACCGTTCCAAGCACTCCAGCATGGGCTTATGGTAAGTGCATTGCCCTGTCATAGTGCTTTCCAGATATCACACCTTGCAATGAACCCGAGGCAATCAGCCCTGCTTCTAAAGTAGGATGTCAGATAAACCAGAGCCATCCATCTTCTTCCCCACGATCTTCAAATAAGCACACACGAGGTGGAAGGTACTTCCAATTAAAACAATGTGCTTCTCATACCGTTTAGGGTTGTTCCAAAGCAATGGGTATGCCTTCATGCAGATGATCCATGTCGAAGGTTGTTATGACATACTGCTTGGTTTACTTCATGTGTGGCCTCCTTCACATATCTCAGACATTCTTGCACGGTCTTATAATCGGACAAACATGGGGTGATGAGCTACTGGGTAAGGGGAAGTGAGATTTGTTGGTGGCCAACATAAACGGATGTGAAGCCTGACCAACCAGGTACGTCCTGTGAGGGCTGTACGAATTCATGTGAATGAGAATCCAGACAAAATTGCGTCTCATGCGCGTTTTTAGGGCTTCTTCGCCTAAAGGGCATGTCAACTGTTGGGATTGTGAGGGATGGACTCTTACGTTGTGTTTACATAGCTTTAGGAAGATTCCCGACTTGATATGTTTTCAGAGAACGCGCTCCACTTCTGCTGACGGCGGGGATTTCAGGACAGTACCCTCCTGTGCTCAGGGGTTTCCTTCGATGTCCTGCATCATAATACCATTAAGCAGTGTGAATAGACCCCATGCCTGTCAGATCGTTCAAGAGCTGATCTAAAGTTGTCAAATTCTGAATGAACACCGATGGAGCATCAGGATCACGAACAATTTGGGTGGACAGAAAAACTTGATGTTTCTTCTACAGCCTCTCTATAGCTGTCTCAAGTTCAAGAGAGAAGGAGTAACTCTCTGAGTGTCAGTTTCTGTTCAATAAGGTTATCAGTTGTTTGCTTCTGAACAGATGTCGCATTGGCCATCACAGATAAGCACATGCTTTGGTAATTTCCATTCTTCATTGGTATAAACCTGCATATGTCTTGGGCCAATAGAAAGTACAGCCTGTTGGCTCACGTGTCAGCAGTTGGTGTCCCAGTGATCACGATAACTTAAGAACTTCCTTCAGCTGCAGTGGGAGTATCTCCTCACTGTTTTCTAAGTCTGTTGATGTTGGTGGCCATTTCAGTTCTGTCGATTGTTAAAAGCTACGCAAACAATTGGTGTAGGTGAGTGGCGACATCCTTAATCATGTCAGTGGAACTTAGTGCATATGCACTCTTGACATGCACGGTTTACATTCAATGTCAAGCTGTATACAATGCATGGGGTAAACTTTGTCTGCTTATCAAGTTGGGCAGAATGATAAGAACAATAGTTGACATCCTTTGTCGGCGCTTGACCTTCAGTTTCTCATCGATAGTTAGGATTGGCGAACTCCGTATTTTGCAAGGGTCGAGATTAAAACCCGAAGTAAGCTCACACAGTGTGACAATCATTTTGTCGACATATCACATCTTTGTTATCTTCTCACACACATTCTGATACGATGTTCTATGTGCCAGTTCAAGCTTTTCCTGGGTGTGTCCTCTTCTCGTCACCAGGTACTTCTCCACTGCTTTGGGTCTGTTATGTACTTGGGCTCTACAGCTCTTAGTGAAATTGCGCCTCGCATGCAAACAAATCATGTCCTCTTATTCTATCAAGAGTTGTTCAGCGGATTTCTTCTCTGCTACTTCTAAACTCGTTTCCAACCATCAAACTTCACTTAGAAGTTCCTTCACTTGTCCAGCTACCCTTCACCTTCATTTTCCTTGCTACCCTTCGGAATTACAGAATATACAATTGGGCTTGAAGATAATGGTATCACTGTCATTTTTTAATCGCCGACTTGTTCTAAATGAACATGTTGCTTCCGACGTGTCTGGAGGAACCTTAGGCGATTAAGGTTCATGGGGGAACCTCTGATAACATTCACGATGATATCCATCATGAGTCTGTATTAGTTTCGGGAATGCAAGGTCACACAGACTTTGCATTCTAGGTATAAGAACCGACTGGTTGCACAAGTCAAGAGAGCGTACTTCTTTGATTTTGTCCAATGTTTTGTTGCGAATCTTTCATGCTCGTGAATAACTGCATTGTCCACATTTTAATCCCTGAATATGGATGACACATCTTGGTTTCATACCGGATATTTGATGCTTAACAACAGTCCACCACACCTTCTCTTTGAAGGCGGGCCATCATCTTTTGGGGGATCCTGGGGTGATAAAAACTTTGCATCATTATCGTTGTATGTATTAGAACCTATCACTATATGCTTGATCTGTAACATACAAAAATGCAATATTTAGAACAGATATAATAATAGACTGCTTTTTCTAACCAAATGAAACAAGAAAGCTAAGACTCGTATTCCTTTAGGTTTTATGATTTTTCCGTCTTCATGAAGTTGTGTTTGACCGCTCCTGAAAATTGGCATGAATCTGTGTTTTATGTTGAATTTGAATGGGGTTCAAATAAACTCTCTCAGGCATGGAAGAAATTTGACTTAAAAAATAATGCCAATTATTTTGTGACTAAATGTTCAAAATTTTGACCTCAAAATAGGATATAAATTCATTTTTTAAGCAATAAATCGATTTTTATAGTAATGTTTCTTTTGAAATGATAGATATGTTTGTTATTTCCATTACGGTCATTTTGATAAACATAATGTTTTGTTAACTTTATGACCAACACATGACGATTTTATGATTTAAGTTTTCACATTTTGGGGTAAATTTCACTAGGGCGGCCATATTTAAAAACAATGACGTCACAACCGGAAGTTCGTCCCAACTTACGCAATGTTAACATTCATTTTCGTGATCAGGGGGTCATGAGGCTTCAGAAAAATATTGGTTCGGAGGTTTGTGTGGGGGGTGCACGGTTGACCCTTCTAGCTCCCGGACTATATTTGGGACTGTGAAGAATTTTTAAGTTATGGGCAAAAATTTAAATTACAGGGGGTGGGATAGGACCTGCATATGCACCACTAAATGTGTCTACCCATAAAAATACAAAATATATATATGGTTTAAATGTGGGGCTGTGAACGGTTTTGAAATTAAAAGTCATTTGGTGATCCGACCCTCCTGAAAATGTACAGTGCACAACGAAAACTCAAGGAGGACTTATATATGAAATTTCATAAAGGTCCCTACAAAAAATTCTGAGACATAAAGTTAACAATCGTTGTCAGAATCAAATATGGCCACCTGACAGCCACTTTGTAACCCGACCCTCCTGAAAATTTACACTTCACAACAAGATGTCAAGGAGAACCTATTTGTCAAATTTCATCAAGATACCTTCAGTACTCTCATATAAATAGCGATAACAAACGTTAATTGTCAAAATACAAGATGGCCGCCTAGCAGGCATTTTGTGATCCGACCCTCTTGAACATGCAATATGCACAACTAAACCTCACGGAGAACCTATATGTCAATTTTCATATATATATATATATCCCTTCAGTGCTTTCTGAGAAATTGTGATAACAAATTTTAATTGTAATGGACACTTCACAACTACATGTCAAGGAGAATCTATATGTCAAATTTCATATAGATTCCTTTAGTACTTTCATTGAAATAACGATAACAGACTTTAAATGACAAAATCCAAGATGGCCGCATGACAGCCATTTTGTGATCTGACCCTCCTGAAAATGCAATATGCACAACTAATCCTCAATAAAAACCGATATGTCAAATTTCATATAGATCCCTTCAGTACTTTCTGAAAAAACGATAACAAACTTTAATTGTCAAAATCCAATATGGCCAACTGGCAGCCATTTTGCGATTCGACCCTCCCGATAATGTACTCTGCACAACTATACCACAGGGAAAACATATATGTCAAATTTCATATAGATCCCTTCAGTACTTTTCTGAGAAACAGCAATAACAAATTTTAATTGGCAAATTCCAAGATGGCCACCTGGCAGTCATTTTGTGACCCAACCCTCTTGAAAATGTACACTAAATAAGTGATATGTCAAATTTCATATAGATCCCTTCAGTACTTTCTGGGAAAAAAAACGATAACAAACTTTAATTGTCAAAATCCAATATGGCCAACTGGCAGCCATTTTGTGATTCAAACCTCCTGAAAATTGAATATGCACAACAACAAATTTCATAAAGATCCCTTTAGTACCTAAAAAAACAATAACAAACTTTAATTGTCAAAATCCAATATGGCCACAGGACAGCCGTTTCTGTGATCCGACCCTCCTGAAAGTTTACACTGCAAAGCTAGACCTGAAGGAGAACCAATATGTCAAACTGCATATAGATCCCTTTAGTACTTTCTTAGAAATAGTGATATCAAATTTTAATTGCCAAAATCCAATATGGCCACAGGGCAGCCGTTTTATGATCCGACCCTCCTGAAAATTTACACTCCAAAACAAAACCTCAAGGAGACCCTAAATGTCAAATTTCATATAGATCCCTTCAGTACTTTCTTAGAAATAGTGATAACGACCTTTAATTGTCAAAATCCACGATGGCTGTCTGGCAGCCATTTTGCGATTCGACCCTCCCGATAATGTACTCTGCACAACTATACCACAGGGAAAACATATATGTCAAATTTCATATAGATCCCTTCAGTACTTTTCTGAGAAACAGCAATAACAAATTTTAATTGGCAAATTCCAAGATGGCCACCTGGCAGTCATTTTGTGACCCAACCCTCTTGAAAATGTACACTAAATAAGTGATATGTCAAATTTCATATAGATCCCTTCAGTACTTTCTGAAAAAAAAAACGATAACAAACTTTAATTGTCAAAATCCAATATGACCACAGGACAGCCGTTTTTGTGATCCGACCCTCCTGAAAGTTCACACTGCAAAGCTAGACCTGAAGGAGAACCTATATGTCAGACTGCATATAGATCCCTTCAGTACTTTCTTAGAAATAGTGATATCAAACTTTAATTGTCAAAATCCAAGATGGCTGCCTAGTAGCCATTTTGTGATCCGACCCACTTGAAAATGTACACTGCACAACTTCACCCCCAGGAGAACCTATTTGTCAAATTTCATGTAGATCCCCGCAGTACTTTCTAAGTCCCTATATTAGATAAATCTCTATGATAAGTCCCTATGTAAAATGAGTCCCTATGTAAGAGGAGTCCCTATGTTAGATAAAGCCCTATGTTAGATTTGATTTGATTTGATTTTTTGTTTTACGCCATACTCAACAATCTTTCAGTCATAACATGGCGTCCAGTTTTTATTGGTGGAGGAGAAACCCCGGTTACCCGGGTAAAGACCACCGACCTTCCGCAAGAAAACTGGCAAACTTTCCCACTTAATTCGAAATTACCCTTGCGGGATTAGAACCAGAGGTGAGAGGCCTGGTGATTTAAAGCGCAATGCTCTAACCACTCGGCCATTGAGCCCCCCCCCCCCCCCATGTTAGATAAGCTCCTATGATAAGCGCCTATGTAAAATGAGTCCCTATGTAAGATTAGTCCCTATGTTAAATAAGACTATATGTTAGATAAGGCCCTATGTTAGATAAGCCCCTATGATAAGTCCGTATGTAAGATGAGTCCCTTTGTAAGATGAGTCCCTATGTTAGATAAGACTGTGTTAGATAAGGCCCTATGTTAGATAAGTCCCTCTAATAAGTTCCTATGTAAGATTTGTTCCCTGTGTAAGATGAGTACCGATGTAAGATGAGTCCCTATGTTAGATATGTCTCTATGTTAGATAAGTCTCTATGTAAGATAAGTCCTTATGTTAGATAAGTTCATATCTTTGATAAGACGTTCCGGATTTTTTTAGGAAAACAAAACTACAGAAAGATTTGTGTTCACCGGAGCACGCGTTATATACAAAAGTCCCTGGAAGAGTTGTCGTACTTGATTGGTGGCGCGTCGCAGTTCACTTCTGTCTAAATTACTGGATTGTGTCAACATGACGATACATTTTCGAAAAAAAATTGCTCAAAACAGATTTATTACGAGCTTTATGGAATATATATATATATATATATATATATATATATATATATATATATATATATATATTTAAAAGAGATAATGATTTGAAGACCGTCGTCGAATGTTTGGGCAAGTGGGTATTTAAAAAGTAATTTTATTAAAAACATCCGGGGGTATCTCCGTCTGTGCCTTCGTAGTGTCTTACCTTTTTCTTTTCTATGTTCTTAGGTAAGGCCAAAGGGGGAGTTTGTAAGATAAGCAATTGAGTCGGTCCTGTCCACAAAGTACCTATGGTTGTATCAATAAATTACGATATTTGAAAAACAAATTGTTATTGTTTACACATTTGAATTCCTCTTTCAGCAATCAGTTGATACATGCTTTATTACGGCACTGAGTATGCTGAATAAACAATAAAATTATGGTTTACACCCTGATACACAGGTTTCCTCAACCTTTTTAAAGTCGTTAACTTCTGCGCACTTCATCTATGATTATACATTATTATATTTGTTACCATGAGCATACAAGACTTCGAAGACATCGTAAATCAGAGATCCCAAATGGAAAGTGTAGGCCCTATATAACGTAGATGGCAGAGAATCTCATAATCGAGAATGTAATGATTCTTTTATCACGTGATCGGCCTGCGGTCTATTCTCTGAAAGCTCGTCACGTTTTAAAAGTAATCACTCATTGTTACGAGTTCAAGATCAGAAGTGTTCATTCCGCAACTGATCAACGGTTATCGTTGCGGTTGACACTATGTTGGCGATCGGATCAAGTTCCGTATATTGCTTTTCTGCATTGAAAAGCCCTCATCACCCGAACGGAACAAAATATTGCTTTCGCCGATATTTTCAGTAAAACTATCATCACACTGCCGGGTTTCAGGGGTATATGTTAGGCGACCAAGCGCGTCAGCGTTCGCGTTGCTTTTGCCTTGCTTATAATGAATTTCGAAATTATAAGCTTGCAGGTAAACTGCCAGCGTGCCAGTACTTTGCTTGATTTTCTGTCTACCCGTGGAATTTTGAGTTCGCGAGATAGACGTGGTATTGCTTAATACTTTCAACGAGAGGTCTTTCACGTCCCACTTCTACTCAGCGGGTCACAATGATCGTCCTCCATAAGCAACAACTTTTTCTCGACCTTGGTCATCTTTTTGACCTAGAATGTAGCCGATAACGTATACAGACGCGTCTGTGTGTAGAATGAACTTGCGTGAGAAATCCGGAAATACTAAGATCGGAGAAGTCAAACTTTGAGTGTGTAGAATGCATTTTCGCAATCATTGATCCATTCAAATTTTGCATCCGTGCTCAAGTAGGTGCAGCTACCTTGGCCATGTGTTTAATGAAGCGCCTGTAATATACATAGACTAGCGCGCACATCAAGTTTAAGTCGCGTAAAACTTCGTTCATCACGAGAAAGTACCTGGCAAATTACAAGCCTGAATGGAAGCCTGTTAAACTCGTACACACCTTTGTGGGTCGAAACGCTGTTTTGAATTTAGTTTCTGCGTCTAATTCAATTTGCAAGAACCCTTCCAAAATACTACAGTAAACTATAGTTTACTATAGTAATTATTGTTAGCTATAGTTACTATAGTAAACTATAGTAAATCAAAGTTTTTACTGTAGCAAACCTTTGGTTTACTATAGTAAAAACTTTTATTTACTATCGTAAATAATTTGATTTACTATAGTAAAAACTTTGTATTACAGTAATAAAAGGTCCTGTTGCTTTTTTGAAATATTTCTGTGAAAAAAAAGATATTAGCAAGAAACTATGTGGCAAACGGGGTGGATAGAGTGGTTACAGCATCGGGCTTTGAAACACAAAGTCTCTCACTTCTGGTTAGTTCAAGTCCAATTGTAGCATACTATGCTGATTTTGTGAGAACGTTTGCCAGTTTACTTGTGGAATGTCAGTGGCCTCTTCCCTGGTACAATGTAACCAGGTTTTCTGCTCCACTATTAAATCTGGCTGCCACCATACAACTGGAATATTGTTGATTGAGGCATAAATCATCATTCATAAATTCAAATTAATCAGTTTGACATATAAATTAATTCAGGTCTCAAGAAAGACTGAACTCTTTAATCAAATCTGTGATACATTGGTGGATGGATAGTGGGGCACACTTTCAATTTATTTTTATGCTCAGGTCAAACATTTAGAAATAACCATTCAGCAGGGCATTTTTTAAATCCATAGTCTTATACCACATCCAATCTGCACATTTCTTATTCAAAACAATTTTAACAATACTAGTTTTTTTCAGGAAATGGGATATATTTAAAATATATTCTGTCACATTAATGGCAACAAAGGGTATGACGTACTTCCGGCTACGACCTCTCTTCCGGTATGACGCTATTCCGGTTATGACGTCACAGGCAGCTCCCTGGCGGGCATTTTGAATTGACAAATCAGAAGCCGGCATTCTGATGACGTCATCAACAGCACCACTGGGAAAACCCCAAAGTTTCGGTTCTAAAAATAGATTCACTCTCAGTCAAAAACTGGAAAACCCAACTTCTATCTTTAGGCGTTGACCTCTCGTGAACTCACCTGACGTCTTGTGACCCCGACCTTTTGTAACGAAGGCTCTCATTGGCTCTTTATCCAAGATGGCCGCCCCCACAACCTTCAACTTCCGGTCATAGACACGCCTCCGAGCTCAACGATTGGCGCTTTCACCTTATCGCCATGACCTCATTTTCGGTTTGACGTACTTCTGGTATGGCCTGTCTTCCGGTATGAGGCACTTCCGGTTATCACTTCAAAGGCATCCCCCTGCCGCGCATTTTGAATTGACCAATCAGAAGCCAGCATTATGATGTCCTCAACAACAGCGCCACTGATGGCGCCCCCTAACGGCCAAAATTCAAATGCGCGTTAGAGAGTTGCCTATTACTACTGATAATCAATGTGATTTATTAGCAGATTGCTAGATGTATTTTCTCGTCTTGGCACAGAGAAATGTGTCTACGGGCTTCTAAATTTCAGATATTATCTGACAGATTAATCAAACCTTATCACCCAATGAAATATGGCCTCACAATTAATCAATTAATCCAACATTTAAAAGTATGTGTAGTGCTCAGGGCCTGAGAGGGTGTTACATATTTTTTCTCTAAAAACTTGGAAAATTAATAACAAATTTCCCCAAAGTTTTGCACCTCGATCCTCTGAGTGAATGTATTGTATATTTGATTCACCTACAACTTTAAAATCTCAAATTGCTTTTGATGAGAAATGCATTGAGTAAACATTTTTTAAAAGTATACTTTTTGTCACCAGCTTCAAAACTCTCTTTAAAATTTCCTAGATCCGCCACTGTTGTATAATTATGTTTATTGTATTGTATTTATACAACCAACAGGCGCATGAAAACTTTTGTTACCGGAAAAAACATTTTCTTAAAGAAAATTTTGCATCCCCACTTTTGATTTGCGTCCTATGCCATTGTAATAAGCATTAATCGAAATGGATTCCTAACTCACACGATTACTATTTAATCTGCAATATTTGATATATATTAATTACAGTTATTTTTCTTAATACAATTATCCCTTCACATTACAAAAAAACACACACACAGGAAATAAGGAGATATCGTAGTACTTAGCGCCTATGTTTATGACTTCAAAATCTGAAACCTTCGTGTGCAACCGATTTTTGTGGAAACGCTCCAATTTGATGAAGGGATCCACCTATGTACAGCGGATTCTTATAAGGTCATGCGTCTGAGTCTAAAGGCTACCATTTTATTTTGCGTACAAACAATTCTACTTCGAAGGTAGGTCGAACCATTGTGAATATTTCATTTGCGTATCCAATGATGGAGTGTGGCTGGGCAAGGGGGTTGATGGTGTTTGAAAACTCTTTGGTGAAATGATAGTCCTGGACTAGAGACTTGAAAGTTGAAAAATTAATTTCGTTGTGTAATAAAAAGTGATAGAAATTTTTATAAGCGAAATACAGCTTGGGATCGTGTCACTGGAGGAATAACGCTTAAAAAATGAGACTTATTTAGAACCTTGAACACGAATGCTTCTCTGATAATAACTATTTAGTGTATAAAGGG
The DNA here is from genome assembly GCA_030159075.1 of Atrina japonica. NCBI lineage: Eukaryota > Metazoa > Mollusca > Bivalvia > Pterioida > Pinnidae > Atrina > Atrina japonica. Next base: position 35,389 of record BROG01000858.1, read on the forward strand.
ACAGTTTGCTTTGTGTTTTAGCCTCAACGTTGAAATATCCTGTAAAATTGTTATCGTACAAAACTTTTTATAATCCTACTTAATATAATTTACCAACCCCTCCCTCCGTTGAAATATCCAATGTGCCGTTGGCCAAAATCTGGTGTATTCTTAGTTCATGATAGGGTTGGTTTGGGTGCTCTTTGACTTCTTTTCATTCTTTGTTACTACTACTCTAAATTTTCACACCTGGCAGATTAATATTATTCTTTCTACAAATCATTATAACATGTTCAAAATGACATTTACATTGAGAGAGAGATCAGGTGACTATACAACTACCATGCCTGCTGTTTACGAGAGAGAGAGAGAGAGAGAGAGAGAGAGAGAGAGAGAGAGAGAGAGAGAGAGAGAGAGAGATAACAAGTAAAATCTTGGGAAATATGGAATGCAGGGTACATTGCATTTTTGTAACAGGTTGAATCAATAAAAAACCTGCAAACTTCTTACCACATTAAGAACCTTGCTCGGCCAGACTCTCTCTCTCTCTCTCTCTCTCTCTCTCTCTCTCTCTCTCTCTCTCTCTCTCTCTCTCTCTCTCTCTCTCTCTCTCTCTTCTACCTATAATATTTCTATCTATATTATTTTTTTGTTTTTCTAATCCTGTTTTATAAGTAAGGTGGTGATCTACCCTCCTAAACAAATTAATTAATTTCATCTGGAATTTGTTTATTGTCTTTTATCTATATTACCAGATAACTATCAGGTCTAATGTACTCATTATCCAGGTCTGCTCTGCTACTGAGGAAGGTATGGTAGTTGTATAGTCACATGATATCTCTCTCTCTCTCTCTCTCTCTCTCTCTCTCTCTCTCTCTCTCTCTCTCTCTCTCTCTCTCTCTCTCTCTCGTAAACAGCAGGTATGGTAGTTGTATAGTCACATGATCTCTCTCTCTATCTCTCTCTCTCTGATGGAGGGAAGAGTGCAATTAAATATTTTAGTTAAATTGTTTTTTACATGTTTTACAGTCTGGCTATTCTTTTCTTCACAAATGCATGTTCACAGTAAATTTGACTGAGCATCAGCTGATGATACAAGTTTATGATAGTGGCATCTCTCTCTCTCTCTCTCTCTCTCTCTCTCTCTCTCTCTCTCTCTGTGTGTATGTATGTTTCATTAGTTCAAGTTATAATTATCTTTATCTACATTCAAGTTGTTAAATACATAAATAAATTAAGTACAGTTGAATATGAATTTAAATCTACTATTTGTGTTACGTCTTTAAGGAATTAAATCTACTATTTGTGTTACGTCTTTAAGGAATTAAATCTACTATTTGTGTTACATCTGAAATGAATTAAATGTACATATAATGGTAAAATTTGGTTTTCAGAGGTTTGTTAGATTGTCATGACTGACCATAGGTTGATTCAGGATGGCTAATTTTATACCCAGCCAGTTTGTGTGTCCTATTTATGTTTTGTATGTGCAAATAAATTTTCACCACTGTGTGCTAATTCAATCTTCTCTATCAGTTAGAGAATTCACCTGTAAATACATCAAAGGTGAAATAACATGTAGCTCACATGTGACATGTGAAAGACGGTATTTATTTTAGTTTACTATAGTAGTTTTTGTAAGGGAAACCTTGTCGCATGTCCAAGACACTGAAAACTTGTGGCTGCGATTCGCCTAACGTATCGAATACTTCATCAAGCAAATGATTAAGTCTTTCGTAACCGCGTCGAGCTTCCGTTGGCAGTATATTGCGAAGCACTACTGTGGGACTGTCCCAGGTGTCGGCATTTTCGTCACCATGACGACAGGACTTTGCCATGTAGAAATATACTTTTCCATAATGCCTAATACGTCGGTTTTGAGTTACTCTGTTTTTATTAGCAACAACCGATATGCCGGTATATCATTGCTGTGTTCCGGGATGTACGTCTTCCAATCGAAAACAGAAGAATGGGCACAAATACATAAAAATAAATGAAATAAATATCTTAAAGATGTAAAATTTTATTCTTTACCCCCCCCCCCCCCCGAAACCAGTGGATTCGTTTAATTAGACGGGATAGTACACGGCTGCCGAACAAATATACAAGGATTTGTTCATTGCACTTTGACATTGGGATTTCGGCCTACTTTCAAACACTCTTTACGTACAACGATTTTAAGGTAGTCATCTTCAAAAAGATAAAATAATTTTATCTAATTTTCCGATTTCACCCAGCGTTTCCACAGAAATTGTATTAAAACTTAGATCTAGATCAATGCCCACTGTATCGTTATATCATGTACTGATATAGGCCTAGCCTATCTAGAGCCGCAGAACGCGAATAGGATATTCAAAGTTGTTTTACTCTGGAGGGTTCATTTTTTTACAGATTTACCAAAGTGTAATGTACATATATTTTTATTTAAGGAATGGGTGTTGTATTTTTTGTGTCTCTTTTGTTATGAGCTCAGGATTATTGGTAAGTTTCCACATGTAAAACCCTTCATAGTTAAAGAACCAAAATAAGACTTAATTTTCTGTTTAAATTACACATTTATAGAAGTATTCTCCATAATGGAAACTATTTATTTATGATGCACTAAAACATAGAAGCCCATAAATTGCATAACACCTAGCATGGTGATTAGTTCTCACCAGAATCTGAGGCTTTTTTCATAATTATGAAAATCATGTTTCACCGTGTGATTTCACAACCAGACTGTTCAATAATTCTATATGTACCAACCTGACCAGGGCCTTTTTTCAGACAGAAGATGGAAAAATTTTTATACTTGCTCAGGTCACAAATAAATATCACAAAAGTATACCTTGATTATAACTTTAAGTTGTGCACTTTCTCTTACAGGAGTATTTATAGCTGTCCTTTCCTTTCTTTTTTATCTTTAATATATATCATAGACCCTTCACGGTAACTGCAGTCCTGTAACTTTGAGTGGCAAAATGATGCAGATTCTCGGTAACAACCAGTTACTATAACGAAGTCTATGTTTTTGCGAGTATCGGTATCATTTTGTCACTCTTCAGAGGATGGCAGTAAACATGGAAGGGTCTATTAGTTTATCATTTTCTTATTTTATTATTTTTTCATATTTACATTAGGTCTACACTGTTTCATTTGCTTATTGATATACATGTACATGTATTTTTGTCCTGATTCAAACTCTACTCTGTTGTACTTGTACAATATTTTAAATCTTAATGTTGTTCATTGTTATAGACCTAGATATCTTTGTCCTAATTTCATATTGTGCCTATTAAAGTTAAAGACAGTGTCAGTGTCAAAGTTAATGTTAATCTTTAATTATACATGGGTCTATTTTAGTCATTAACCCATTTGCCCCTAGATACACATTTGGATTAGTTCGAGTCTTTGATTACAGAAGAGTCCATTGTATTTCAGGGGTTTGAGATAAATATTCTTATTTTGTGAATACAGTATAGCCTGCTTTAGTGACCACCTGTGTATAAAGACCACATGGTCACAAAGACCGCTTTTTGCTGTCCGCAATAGTGCCATTTGTGTACAAATCAACCTCTGTTTAAAGACCACCTCCATATAAAGAACGGTTTTGTTGAAGAAAAAGCTAGCGGTGTCTTTTAATTTGACATTTAGATATATCGACGACGTTTTGTCAATTAATAATGACAATTTTCATACATATGTCAATGCGATATATCCCAGCGAACTAGAAATTAAGATACAACAGAATCAAGCACACACGCTTCATACTTAGACATTTTACTAATATATAAACACAGACGGGAAATTAGCAACGAAGCTATACGATAAACGCGACGATTTCGGCTTTCCCATCGTAAAATTTTCCACATTTAAGTAGTAATACCTCAGTCACCTGCATATGGAGTTTATATTTCACAAATGATCCGATATGCCAGGGCGTGCACAACATATGAAGATTTCATATACAGAGGTAAACTACTCACTGACAAATTATTGACACAGGGATATCGAAAACCGCGTTTAATGTCAACGTTCCGCAAGTTTTAACGGTCGGTATAATAGTCTTGTTTTGCGACTACTCTGTTTCACTAAGTGAAATGTTGAGTTGCCTTTTCGTTGGCGGTTGTTGAGACGTCTGTACCAATTGTGGCGAGGATACACTCCTCACGTGTTTCACTGGACTTGACTGTGGACTCACGGCGGGTGTGACCGGTCGACAGGGGATGCTTACTCCTCCATGGCACCTGATCCCATCTCTTGGTTTCTAGAGGTCCGTGTTTGTCCATTTTTTATCGGATTTGTATCTATGTCCTGGACATTCTATTGATTTACACTTTGGTATCTGAGGTTTTTATATTATATACAAGTTTCACTGTATCTGTTATTGATTGAAAATAAAATGAATTATAAATAGGAATCAGCTGAGGAAAAGTAGTTTACTAGTTGTAATGTAATACAATATCATACAACCTGCATGTTTAAAAAGTTTGTAATCTGATTAAACATGAATATTGACATCTTATATTTAAGGTTAACTAAAAATTCAGTAGGTCGTTCCATAATTGACACAGAATCAGTAACAAAAACAACAGGTCCAGATGAAATTTGCCAAGGGAATTCAACACTGGTGTATCAGCCCTATGAAGAACATACCAAACATTTGATGGTAAGAATATGTGACTATTTAATCACAATAGAGAATCATCATGGAGTGTTCGATTAGCAGATCGCGGGTTCGAGCCTCAGCGGAGGCGACTGGCTTTTCCTGTTCTTTGGACGAAACAGTAAAAACCGAGGTCCTGTGTCACGGTAGGTGTCGGCACGTTAAAGAACCCTCACTGCTCAATGGCCGTAAGTGCCGAGCATAGGCCAAAATTTGAAGCCCTTCACCGGCATTTGGTGACGTTCCCATACGAGTGAAATATTTTTGAGTGGGACGTTAAACAACAATACAACGGTAATTCAACCACAATTCACAATTTAACATGGCACATCCCTATGAGTTATGTGTTCTCGACATAATGTTGTTTCATAAAAGGAGTATAATAGCATCAGGCAAATCATGAAGTTGCTGCATGGTTTCCACTCATAATTTCCATGTGACACATTTAGTTTTTGATGTAGATTGCAAGAATTTTACATGTATTCAAAATAATGTTGACAACTTTCATCCCATACTCAACCTCTCCTGTTTTATAAAAATGCTGCTGTGTATTTGATTAAAGTTCTATTAAATATCTATTAAAAGTCTATCCAAATATGATTCATATATCATAAATATTATTTTAAATGTATGATGCTTCCAGTCAATTTCACTTTTATATGGGACCACATGTGTAAAGACCACCTGGTCACAAAGATGATTTTTTGCTTTCTCCAATTGTACCATTTATGCACAAATCAACATCTATATAAAGACTACCTCCCTTAAGACCAGTTTTCTCGTGTCTTAAATTATATTGTAAGTATGATCTGTGGAGAAAAATATGGTATTCATACCATTCCTTCCTGTCAACACACAGTTCACTTAATGTCAAGGACATGCAAGTTAAGACTAGTATAACCATGGATTATATTTCTAACTTGGTACATGAGAATTGAAAGTTAGATGACAAACCTCAACTGTTGAGAAAAGCTTTTGTTGAAAATGTGACAAAAATGATGAAAATGTTATAGCATACACAGACTTTCCTTCCCTTGCTTTACTTTATGGGATCTATAATATCTTAATACCCAAGTGCTCATCATTGAAGTATTGGTCTGGTTCAGATAGTGCAACAGAGAAGGTTTACCAGAACAACTATGCACGTGGAAAACCAGGTCCAACACGAAAATTGTCTCACTGGCACGAATTTATTCTAACACATGTAAGATTATGACTCTGGATGTTTGAGTTCTGTATCGCCGATTTATATGGAGTTTCAAAGACCAGAGTTTCAAAGATATTTATAACCTGGATCACTTGTATGGCAAATGTTGTTTGAAAACTGATAAAATGGCCAACCAAAGTCAGGAAATATATGCCCATGTCATTTAGAAAACATTATCCAAATACCCATTCAATAACAGACTGTACTGAATTTTTCTTTGAACACCCAGATCGCCAACTGCCCAAGCAGCTACCTACAGAAATTACAAATCCAGAAACACAGGGAAATGTTTGATAGCAATTTTACCATCACGCAATATTACATTTGTATCTAAAATCTATGGTGGTAATATTTCAGTCAGATATGACACAAAATTCTGGAATCGTAGATCATGTTGAAGAGGGTGATGACATTATGGCCGATTGAGGATTCACTGTAAGAGATTTGTTAACCGACAAGCGAGCAAGATTAAATATTCCTCCTTTTACAAAGAAGTGTGTTTGTGGCAAAAAGAAACGCCTTAATATCAGTGAAATTAAATTGACCCGCAAAATTGCAAAACTTAGAATTCATGTTGAGATAGCAATTCAAACACTTAAAGTATTTAATAGGAAATAGTGTACCATAGTCACTTAAACCAATAATAAAGCAAATGGTCAAAGTCTCAGCATTTATCTGCAATATGATGCCACAATTAGTGAGGAAGTAACACAATATTTGATGCATAGTAAATTTATCTTATTTGCATACCTAATAATTGCATAAGATCTCATTATTAACAAAACTATTTACTCTCTCCAAAATATTTCTTTTATTCATTATGCCCTGGTCAGCCATCTGCCTATCTGTCTGTATGTCACAAATCATTATGTTTTCTTAACTGTAAAATTTCTGTACTACTACTTCAACGCTGTGTAGGGGTTTAATTCCACAGGTTGTCATTTTCATGTTTATGAAATTTTATCTCTCTTCACAAAATCATGTTTTTTTTGTTTGAAATATTTCAACCTCGGATTTCTATTTTCCTTGTACAGTAGATAGAGGTACATGTACTGGTATCTTTGTCTAACATCATCATTAATGATTTATGATTATCAGAAAGCGAATTTACTACAAGCTAAACAGTAATTAATTCATGAATAAAATAATGAAATATTTACTATTTCAGTGACATTATGTTTAGTGACATAACAGAATATCTATACAATAACATGTATACAGGATCTGTCACGAGTGGAAAACTTCTTTCACTGTTTTAGGAACAAATGTATCATCATTATTTGCAATACAATGTATTTGTATCAAGAACGTCTATAATCTGAGTATCAAAGTCTGAAACTAAATCAAAAACCATCTGTTCTATGTAACAATTGGTTTTATTTAGGATTATAGCAAGCTTCAGTTGGTAAAACTTCTGAATTGCTACATGACTGTTCAATTTCATCAAAAACTTTTGGTGTTGACTCTTTTCTTGGAATATCCCAAATACATTTTCTATCTGTGCATGTTTCTGTATTTCTGTTTGTGTGTTGGTCTGACCACTGAACTATGCTAAACAACAAGGCCACAAAATGTTTGCTACCTCCATCATCCCTACAAAGTAAATAATCTTAAATTCAAGTTTTGAACTGAAGAAATGTAACATATATATATATATAGGGCCTACACGTATGTATCTTAAGCAGAGAATAGCGAACACGGTAACCATATATATATATATATATATATATATATATATATATATATATATATATATATATATATATATATATATAAATATATATATATATAACACAATTCATATGATAAATACAATAAAGTTCAAATATAGCGAACACGGATCTAGCGATTTAATTGATACAGCGATTTTATGGCTATAGCGAAGAGAAAATCGGGCAAATTCCTTAGAATTCTATACAAAAATTCTGTTTTTAAAGTGAATACACTTATAACGAATTTACGTTTATAAAGAAGCAATTTTTCCCCTTGACTTGACATGGAATGTAAAATCAACTTTTATGAATTTTTTTTTTCATTAAATTAATATAATTTTGACCGCTCTCCTTTACGATACGACCTACTACATAATACAAAATTTCTGATGGAATTATCCATTATTATATTATTGTGACAATAAATAATTATATGAAAAAGGCTCAAAACGCAGGCTTCCTAAAAATATTTTTCTTTAAAATCGATATACATGCCTTTTATGAAAGTTTCTTTTGTACAGCAATTGAATTATTTTTAATAGAAATTCGTAAAAAGATATGTAACAAATTCGCTATAAATGTATAACAAATTATGCCTTTAACGACATGAAAGGAATTTGTTTAAGATCATCTGTCCATTCTTTTAATACCTGGGCATGTACGTGCACAAATTCAACCAACTCAACGATAACACGGACCCTCTTTCCCGTACGTAGAAAGGTAAAAAGAGGTACGTAACGTGTCTCCAAAGGTAGGAAAGTTACAATCTCGAAACCCCCGTATTGTTCCGTTTCGTCTATATGGCGAGACATTTCTTTCTGAACCTTAGGCGTTTACATATGTTGCCGAATAGGATTTGCATCTCCTATGTTTATCTTGTATATGTACAAGCCACAGCAATCTAGATCAGACATGTCTTTCGCAAAAGCGACTCCACCGCTGCAGTCGCGAAACAATATGCAGGGTGACAAGAAATTATTTATTGAATACTACAAGACTTATAAATGCTCCAAATGGCCGGCGTTAGAGGCACACTTGCATACGTCGCGCAAAATTGTAAATTACCCTTTTGGGATAATCCTGATTTTTGCTGTGAGAAGTATCTCAAAGATAATGTGTAAAACACTAAGACTTGCAGACATGGAACACCAAACTTCCGTCAATATGTCTCCTTTACAAACTTTAGAGCTATGTACTTTTTCAAGGTCATCAGGTGAAAGGTCAAGGTCACAGAGGTTAAAAGGTAAATTTAGTGAAATGCAATAATTAGACAGCCAGGAACATGAAACTTAATTCGGTGAGTCTCCTTGACATTCTCTAGAACTATAATTTTTCAAGGTCTTAAGATCTGTCAAAACGTCAGGATGTTTTGAAATTCATAACAAGTGACATTCTCTAGAAGTATATAATCTTTCTAGGTCATAAGGTCAAAGTCACAGACACGAAAACGTCAAATATTTATGAAATCACATCAATGAGTCTTCTTGAAATTTTGCAGAATTGTTACTATTCCAAGGTCAACAGGTCAAAGGTCAAGGTCACAGACACGGAAGCGTAAAATTGTATGAAATCTGATAACAAATGAAGGAATGACGCGGGGAACATGAAATTAGCGTCAGTTTCTAGGGATTCCCTTTTGACCACACTATAAATGATTGCTTCTAAAAAAAAAATACTTCTCACAGGCATTATCCCGGAAAGCCCGTGACTTTGTTTCGACAAAGTCTAGTTTTATTTGTTGTTTTTTTTATCAATTTCAACGATACAAATTAGGAACTGCGTGATCAAAATGAAAAAGTATGAAAGATAATGATGATATATAATTCATATATTACATAGGTATATATTGATATCATTTGCATCTCTCTATCACCCTGGAGTTTTTTGGTATAACATGCATGTAAAAGCGGAACTGACTGCAGGAGAGAGAGAGAGAGAGAGAGAGAGAGAGAGAGAGAGAGAGAGAGAGAGAGAGAGAGAGAGAGAGAGAGAGAGAGAGAGAGAGAGAGAGAGAGAGAGAGAGAGAGAGAGAGAGAGAGAGAGAGAGAGAGAGAGAGATTTTACCGAACATTCTTTTGAGTTGAGATTCTGAGCCTTTTGATCTACTACATATTGCATTCTCTTTCATGATCTTCACAGCTCAATAAGACCATATTCACTGTACAGTTGCGTTTTATCATTTATTGTTATATTTTGTTGATTAATCTTAAGGGAACTCCGTGGCCCGAGTGCTTGGAGCATCGCCCTTTGGACCACAAGGTCTCACTTCTGGTCAGCGAAAGTACAAGTCTGGCTAGAACCTAAGCTGACTTTTGTGAGAACATTTGGAAGTTTTCTTGCGGGAAGCCGATGGTCTCTTCTCGGTTGACCGGGTTCTCTCCTCATTCATCATTTAGTGGCGTAAAAACACTATTAAACAAACCAATTCCAAGTATACAAATTAGGATTTGTGTGATTAAAAACGACAAAACTTTGAAAGATAATTAATATAGAAGGCATGTGCATGGGTATATATTGAAACAATTTGCATCTCTGTATCAACCCTGGAAATTTTAGGTATAAACATGGTATAACATTACATGCATGAGAAAGCGGCATTGACTTCGAAACTGAATTAATCTGATCACTGAAATTTATTCTTTTTGAAAATAGAAAAAACAAACAAATGTCAATCTCAAGCTTTGAGGGTATAATTTTGCCAAAAACCATCAATTCTATACCCTTCATAAGTTGTATGTGAAGTCCGAGAAAATGCCAGAATAAATCTAATGTGGTTTTTATCAGGTCATCTGAGCCCAAGGCTCAAGTGAGATACCGCCGTTTTTCGTATAAGCGCTCGTCAAATCCTACGTAAAGGACCCCTAAAGCGTTTGTATTTTCTCGTTCCAATTAGTTTATTATTTTATTTATGAGAGCGTGTGCTGAATGTTGGTCTCGAGTTAGCAATTTAGGCCTCACCTTGTTTAATTGACACTTAGACTAGGGGACCGAACGGGTAAACGTTCGGACTGGTGAGCCTTTGGACTAGTGAACCTTCAGACTGGTGAAATTTGAATACCGTATTCATCGTATTCGTTCATTTTAGCTCACCTGACCCGAAGACTCAAGTGAGCTATTGTGATCACTCCCCGTCTGTCGTCTGTCCGTAAACATTACATATTTTCAAATTCTTCTCTGAAACCACTGAAGGGATTTTGACGAAACTTTACATCAAGCAAGCGCTCAATGTCCTTTACCAATTTTGTAGTTTTCAGTCAGATCGGCCCAGAGGTGGATCCCCGATGATGCATTCATTTAATGTGTTTTACTTGTAATTAGGTGAAGAAATGTTTTTGTGCAAGAATTTTGTCAACATTTAATTTCTAGAATTTTTTATGAATTTTTTAAGACTGCAAATAAAAAAGAGGGGGTGCATTGATTACACTATTAGCTTTTGTTTAAAAACCACTGGAGAAATTTTTAGGAAAATCATAAGAAGCAAGTACTCAAGGTCCCCTACCAAGTTTGTACTTTTCAGCTAGATCGGGGCCCGTGTGGTGCAAAATAAGTCACATAAAGCTCCCTCTTTAAAAGTCTTCTCTAGAACTGCTACAAGAATTGAAAAACGATTGTTTCTGAGTGATCTACAGGATGTATGATTTAAGTCTGTATTTTTATAGAAATTGGAATATTACGTTTTGACGCGTTTTTAAGGTCTTTTCAGATTTGGTCATTTTCATTCATTTTTGCATGATTTCCTCGATTTATCGTCCCTTGTTTTCACTTTGATGCATTCTTTTAATGTGTTTTACTTGTATATAGGTTAAGAAATGATTTTGTGCAATAATTTAGCTGAAATGTAGTTTTCAGATATTTCTATGGATTTCTTAAAACCGCAGTATTGTTTTTTAGCCAGATCAGCTTACATGTACATATTCTTCTTCGTCTTCTTTCCACGTTTGTTGATGGTTCTCAGGTAAGCGAATGAGTCCCTATTGGGCCTCTTGTTTACAAGAACATCGTAAGTGTGACGTTAAAATTTATACTTGAATGATGAAAATAATATAGATAATATGTTTCCTAATCCTTGTTGCCCATCATTTCGGTAAAGAAATTTTCGTTTTCTTTTTCTCATTTTGTTTTATCACATACCAATTTGTATATACATTATCAACACGTCTGGTATCCAGAGAAAAAGACTATCCAGAACTTTTAAAAATCAATAATATTTGGTTGGAATAAAAACGAGTCACAATGTGATAATTAAGTCTCTGGGCATTAATAATTGAACATTTCTGGGATGCATACCCTGGACCACGGGGAAATGGCGATGTTTGTGTCTGGAAGCAAGAGGATACCTCATCGGGAGTAATTAATCCATCACCAATTTTGTTTTCACTGTATTTAAATGATGTACAAAATTTCCTTCAAAATTTTAATATAACTGTCCAAAATAGTATTACAGATGAACTTGAACTCACCATAACATTGTACTACAAAGGTTATGTGAAATAAAGTATATATATCAACGATATTTTTTAACGATGATGTGGTCATAATTCAATGTATGGAGGATACTAGGCCAAAATTCTGTCCCGATTTTTTCATTTCTGTGCCAGACTGTGGTCTGTGGTTCTGGTCATAACATGACCTAGATATATCGCGATATGGGCCTGGGTTCTTTATTGATTCGTTCATGTATTCTTACGCTGAACAGTAAAGCGGTTAATACTCGGGGCACGCGACTGCATTTACAGAATATACAATATATCGCTCTATATACTTGCAATGAAGTTAATTGCAGTCGGGGTGTAAATACTGAATAAACAGTTTTAATCTAAGTTTAGATTTTAACTTTTAGTTAACAAGTTTAATTAATGTCAGCAGCCTCAAACCTAACCCCTTTTTAAACCATCTTTTGATTTGCTTTCTTCACAACTGCATAAAGAACACACCATTTTCACGCCATGGCGTCTTGTCATTCCCCTCTTTGATAATTCCTTGATCCGCCCATGTATTCCATTCTCAATATTTTTTCTGGACCCAGCTATACGTCACTGAACTATTATATAGTCAAAATTAAAAGGTGCAAGTTGAGTACTGAGTGGTGACTTCGGGTCCTGATATTTTAAGGTGTTTCAGTTATAGATTGGTAACTGTTTGGAACCTAATGGTACTAAATCTTTCTTTTTGCGATAATCTGTCAGATAGGTGTAATAATAAACAAGACAAAGGGAGATAACTGCAGAAGTTTCAGCTGCAGAAAATCGATTATTTATCAACACCAACTGCCATCCATGTCTGCAGAGCTACCGATTAAGTACTATTTATAGCGTCCATAATTCTTGACTTCCTGTCTCACACACTAGAAAGGTAAAGACAAACTTTTAGAAAGGCGTAGATGCATCAGGAACTTGATAACCATCTTAACTAGAGGTTTTTTTTGCCAAAAAAATTTTTTTTTAGATATTCCCGAAATTATAAAACCGATATCTAGTTTACAAACCCCCATATGTGGCCCCGTTATAGAATGAAAGTTCAGACGCTGAAACCGAAATGATTATCTTCAGAAATGTTTAAAAGTGAGTCATAGAGCAATCAGTCCTGCTTCGTTGTTGATTTGGATATATTTTGTCCACCTTTGCTGGTTAGAAATGGGATTGACTCGACGGCGCGATCTAAGGTAGGTGTAATGAATTCCTATTACAATAACAAAACTAAAAACGATCAAAACAAAATCAAGCTAACCTCATAGATCTTGTACATGTAGAAAGTCCACTGTATGGAGCATTAACAAAACTAAAAGAAAAACCCCATAGATCTTGTACAGGTAGGGAAGAGATTTTCTACTTCATGTTATATTTGAATTGATGATGATGATGACGATGACGACGATGTAGAAGTTTTATGTGATTATCGCTAGATTTCTCACTGAAATAACCACCTTGTAAATATGAATGGGGGAGGGGCTGTATTCAGTAGTGTTTGCACTTTACAACATAGCATTGTCCCCTAAACTTTAATACTTTAGACATGAAATAAATACAGTTCAGTAATTTCCTATAAACACCGAATGACAGGGCATTCCAGACCCCCCACCCCTCCTTCTCCTGGAAAATGATATCAATTAAAACAGAAGTTATATAATTTATTTATTTATTTCTGTATTTATTTATTTATTGTTTTGATCATTTTAGTTCAACTGAGGGTTCAAGTGAGCTATTGTGATTACTCCCCGTCCGTAATTTTTCACACTTTCGACCATAAACACCAAACTTGTCAGGGATCATCCTCGGGGAAGGGCTTTCAGTTGTGTTTAAATGGTGACTATTTAGCAAAATCATGAAAAATAATAAACAATATTTAAAATTATTTCCTTAAGAACTGCAAGCTGGTCAAAGCTGATATATTGCATGCTAAGTTGCTACGATGTTCAGAAGTAAAGGTCCTTGCTGAAATCAATCAGCAATGTTAATTCTTTTTCTTCTCAAAAACCAGCAAATAGATATTTTGCATCGCTTTTTGTCCAAGCTATCCCTGTATAGGTGTATGGCTATATCAAGCTATCCCTGTATAGGTATATGGCTATATCAATCTATCCCTGTATAGGTGTATGGCTATATCAAGCTATCCCTGTATAGGTGTATGGCTATATCAAGCTATCCCTGTATAGGTGTATGGCTATATCAAGCTATCCCTGTATAGGTGTATGGCTATATCAAGCTATCCCTGTATAGGTGTATGGCTATATCAAGCTATCCCTGTATAGGTGTATGGCTATATCAAGCTATCCCTGTATAGGTGTGTGGCTATATCAAGCTATCCCTGTATAGGTGTATGGCTATATCAAGCTATCCCTGTATAGGTGTATGGCTATATCAAGCTATCCCTGTATAGGTGTGTGGCTATATCAAGCTATCCCTGTATAGGTGTATGGCTATATCAAGCTATCCCTGTATAGGTGTATGGCTATATCAAGCTATCCCTGTATAGGTGTATGGCTATATCAAGAAAGTAATTTGTGGGAGATACGTTTATGGTAATCCAATATATGTTTAATAAAAGAATAACGTCAATAGTTTAATCATATGAGGAGATCAAAGGAGAAGACATATTTAAATTTTGACAGCATATATAGTCAATGTAAATATTAGATATTTCATACAGCTAAAGCAATGAGTAAGTTGATGGACGTGACAGGATATATACATAATATAACAATCTATATACATATAACAATCTACAGATCTGAGTGAAAAATATATGAATGCGTATGTTTTTCACTATGTCCAGTATATAATTGGGTTTCACACTTTGCCAAATATGTGAAAGGGTAACAGAGAAGGGATACATAAAGGATGAGTGGACTCCCTCGGAAAATCGAAAGTTTGAACTTATCCAATGAAAAGCAAAACATTATTAAACTACAATGACTACATCTTAATTTTCATATACTATACAATTTACGTTAAATAAAATTCACTTTCTTTTCATTGCTACTATCCATATAAAACTATCAATAGCTTTCATATGGTTATGCACGAAGAATCGAGATAAGTACTGTATATTTCCTCCAAATAAAGTATGAGCGCATGCGTATTTGGCTAGTTTAAAAACATATGTCACAGAGCGATAAAAAGTAGAACGTTTTTCAAATGGAGCTAGCTCCCATCTAATTTTGAGAAAATATGTCAAACCGTCTGACTGTTGGACCGTCAGACTTGGACCACCGGACTATTGAACCACCAGACTATTGGACCACCGGACTATCGGGATGTTACCACTCCGAATGATCCAACTATAACTGTTGCTGTGTTACATTTCGATTTCAGGCTATATTAATCTATCAAAGAAACATATTTAAGAGTAAAGAGGTCATATACCAATGGACCAATCATAACACAAATAGGCCTCGACCAATCATGACACAAATAGGCCTCGACCAATCATGACACAAATAGGCCCCGACCAATCATGACACAAATAGACCTTGACCAATCATGAAACAAATAGGCCTCGACCAATCATGACACAAATAGGCCTCGACCAATCTAACGTTATACATGTACATCCCTGTCAATTTTGTATTTCAAGAGTCTTATTCTTAATTGGTCAGAACTCGGAACGATTTACCCCAAAATACCCCAATCAATGACCGTGCTGCATTAGCTTTCAAGGCGTTGCCTTAGTTCACATTAATAATAAGATGAAGAAACTGAGCATGCCCAACATGTCTCCCAAACTTCGTTTGGAGGACAAAATAACAAATTTGTCAAAATTATAAATAGCCTCGCCCCCTCCATTTGAAAAGTTTCTTGATTCACCACTGTCTAAGGTAGACTGTTGTTTCTTTTAGATGGTGCAATCTGGGTAACCGTTCTTTTTCCAGAGCCAGAAAATGCGGTCATGTGCTTTGCTACAAAATCCGGGTTGTGTAAGAACGTGTGAAATTAACTGGGATAAACTTATGTGTAAATCATAATAAATACGTTGAGTACAGGAAATTTGAGCGTTTACTCAAAATAACGTTTAATACTTCTGAGGTTCACTTTCATCATTATTTACAACTGTATGTTATCAATATACTAACATGTCCAGTTATAAAATAGCTTCATAAATTCGTGTCAAGATTTTTGTTTTAGCTTTTTGAGCATTTCGCTGATTAACGCCGACAGAAATGTACGAAATGGGGGCTACGGTCGGCGAACACAATTATATTCTCTTTCTTCCCTCTTACTCGAAATCCTGGATACAACCAGACTTTGTCTGGATTTTATGGATTTGGACTACTTTCTTCACATTATGTGTTGTGTTTGCCCTAGATATCGGTCAAGATATTTTCATTTGCGTTTTCTCAGCATGTGGGGGTTCCGTGGCCGAGTGGTTAAAGCATCGCGCTCTCACTTCCGGTCAGTGTAGGTTCGAGCCCCAGTGGAACCTAAGCTGATTTTTGTAGTCGGTAGTCTCTTCCCGGGTACATTGTAACCGCGTTCTCTCCTTCTGCCGTCACCATATAACTGTGATATCCAATTCTTTACACAGAATGAATGACAATGTACATGTAATTGTTTAGTGATATCCAATTCTTTACACAGAATGAATGCACCATTTTCACAGAATGAATGCACCATTTTCACGTGTATGGCAGCAGCCCCCCCCCAAAAAAATAAGGTTGGAACATTAAAACAAATTTTCTAAACTTTTTCACGCCTAGCTCCGCTCGGCGAATAAATTTTTAATTTCCACCTACTTTAACTTTGAATCTTCAGTTTGGTTTTGACAATGTACATGTGTCTGTGTTTCTGATTGTCTGTCTCAATGTATATGTGTATGGGGTGGGTGGGGGAAGGTATACTGACATCGTGTAAATGGCAAATTCCTGTGACCAAAAAATGCAGTTATATATCAACTGTTGATTATCAAAAAGGGGGGGGTGGGAGGGGGGGGGGGGTGGGGGGTGTGGGTGGGTGGGGGGGGGGGGGGGGGGTAGGGGAGGGGGGGGGGGGGGTGGGGGGGGGGGGAGGGGGGGGGGGGTGGGGGGGGGGGGGGGGGGGGGGGTGGGGGGGGGGGGGGGTGGGGGGGGGGGG
>BROG01000858.1:57500-75000 GCA_030159075.1 Atrina japonica
GCGTTATATAATATATCAGGTATATTTGGTGTACCTAGCGTTATATAATATATCAGGTATATTTGGTGTACCTTGAATTGTATAATATATCAGGTATATTTTAAGTACCTTGTATTGTATAATATATCAGGTATATTTTATGTACCTTGTATTGTATAATATATCAGGTATATTTTATGTACCTTGTATTGTATAATATAGCAGGTATATTTTATGTACCTTGTATTGTATAACATAGCAGGTATATTTGATGTACCTTGTATTGTATAACATAGCAGGTATATTTTATGTACCTTGTATTGTATAATATATCAGGTATATTTTATGTACCTTGTATTGTATAATATATCAGGTATATTTTATGTACCTTGTATTGTATAATATATCAGGTATATTTTATGTACCTTGCATTCTATAATATATCAGGTATATTTTATGTACCTTGTATTGTATAATATATCAGGTATATTTTATGTACCTTGTATTGTATAATATATCAGGTATATTTTATGTACCTTGTATTGTATAATATATCAGGTATATTTTATGTACCTTGTATTGTATAATATATCAGGTATATTTGATGTACCTTGTATTGTATAATATATCAGGTATATTTGATGTACCTTGTATTGTATAATATATCAGGTATATTTGATGTACCTTGTATTGTATAATATATCAGGTATATTTTATGTACCTTGTATTGTATAATATATCAGGTATATTTTATGTACCTTGCATTGTATAATATATCAGGTATATTTGATATGCCTGTATAAATTATCAGGTGTATTTCACGTGCCAGGCATTGTATAATGTATCAAGTATACTATTATATTGGTTAGTTGATGTATCTGGTGTTGTGTGATATATGGGGTATATTATATGTACCTGGAGCTGTATTACAAGGTATTTGAATAATGTTCAGGCATACTCTATGTGTGTTGCTCAGGTATGTTGTATGTGTAATATTGCTTAGGTATTTTATATGTGTAACTGTTCAGGTATGATAGATTTGTGTAATGTTGCTCAGGTATGTTATATATGTTTTACTCAGGTATGTTATATGTATATTGCTCAGGTATGGTGTATGTGTGTTGCTCAGATGTAATATAGGTGTGGCTCAGGTATGTTATATGCGTATTGGTCAGGTATGTTATATATCCTGCTCAGGTATGTTATATGTTTGTAGCTCAGGTATAATGTGTCTTACTCAAGTATGCTATATGTGTAGCTCAACAATGTAACGTGTATGTTACTCAGGTATGTTACATATGTAATGGTCAGGTATATTATATATGTAGTGGTCAGGTATATTATATATGTAATGGTCAGGTATATTATATATGTATTGGTCAGGTATGTTTTATATGTAATGGTCAGGTAAGTTATATATAGATTGGTCATGTATGTTACATATGGATTGGTCAGGTATGTTATATATGTATTGTTCAGGTATGTTATATGTGTATTGGTCAGGTATGTTATATATGTATTGGTCAGGTATGTTATATATGTATTGGTCAGGTATGTTATATATGTATTGGTCAGGTATGTTATATATGTATTCGTCAGGTATGTTTTATATGTAATGGTCAGGTAAGTTATATATAAATTGGTCAGGTATGTTACATATGGATTGGTCAGGTATGTTATATATGTATTGGTCAGGTATGTTATATATAGATTGGTCAGGTATGTTATATATAGATTGGTCAGGTATGTTATATATGTATTGGTAAGGTATGTTATAAATGTATTGGTCAGGTATGTTATATATAGAGTATGTTATATATGGATTTGGTCAGATATGTTATATATGTATTGGTCAGGTATGTTAGGTATGTATTTATATATAGATTGGTCAGGTATGTTATATATGGATTGGTCAGATATGTTATATATGTATTGGTCAGGTATGTTATATATGTATTGGTCATGTATGTTATATATAGATTGGTCAGGTATGTTATACATGTATTGGTCAGGTATGTTATATATGTATTGGTCAGGTATGTTATATATAGATTGGTCAGGTATGTTATATATGTATTGGTCAGGTATGTTATATATGTATTGGTCATGTATGTTATATATGTATTGGTCAGGTATGTTATATATAGATTGGTCAGGTATGTTATATATGTATTGGTCAGGTATGTTATATATATAGACTGGTCAGGTATGTTATATATGTATTGGTCAGGTATGTTATATATGGTATTGGTCATAAGTAATGGTATGTTAATATATAAATTGGTCAGGTATGTTACATATGGATTGGTCAGGTATGTTATATATGTATTGGTCAGGTATGTAGATTGGTCAGGTATGTATTGGTCAGGTATGTTATATATAGATTGGTCAGGTATGTTATAAATGTATTTATATAGTTATATTGGTCAGGTATGTTATATATGTATTTGTCAGGTATGTTATATATGTATTGGTCAGGTATGTTATATATGTATTGGTCAGGTATGTTATATATGTATTGGTCAGGTATGTTTTATATGTAATGGTCAGGTAAGTTATATATAAATTGGTCAGGTATGTTACATATGGATTGGTCAGGTATGTTATATATGTATTGGTCAGGTATGTTATATATGTATAGAGGTTGGTTCAGGTATGTTATATTGTTATATGTATTGGTAAGGTATATATTATAAATGTTATATATAGATTGGTCAGGTATGTTATATATAGATTGGTTAGGTATGTTATATATTGGTCAGATTGGTATTTGTCAGGTATGTTATATATATGGTCATTGGTCAGATGGTATGTTATATATGTATTGGTCAGGTATGTTATATGTAATGTATGGGTCCAGGTATATGTATTATGTTCATGGATTGGTCAGGTTATATATAGATTGGTCAGGTATGTTATACATTGGTCAGGTATGTATTGGTCAGGTATGTTATCAGTATTGGGTCAGGTATGTTATATATGTATTGGTCAGGTATGTTTATAGGTTGGTATAGATATTGGTCAGGTATGTTATATATGTATTGGTCAGGTATGTTATATATAGACTGGTCAGGTATGTTATATATGTATTGGTCAGGTATGTTATATATGTCGGTGAGGTGGTCATGGAATTGGTATGTTATATATGTATTGGTCAAGTATGTTATATATGTATTGGTCAGGTATGTTATATATGTATTGGTCAGGTATGTTATATATAGATTGGTCAGGTATGTTATATATTTATTGGTCAGGTATGTTATATATAGATTGGTCAGGTATGATTGGTCATTATGTATACATATGGATTGGTCATGTATGTTATATATAGATTGGTGAGGTATATTATATATGTATTGTGTTATATATATGTAATTGGTCAGGTATGTTATATATGTATTGGTCAGGTATGTTATATATTTATTGGTCAGGTAGATTGGTCA
The DNA here is from genome assembly GCA_030159075.1 of Atrina japonica. NCBI lineage: Eukaryota > Metazoa > Mollusca > Bivalvia > Pterioida > Pinnidae > Atrina > Atrina japonica. The sequence goes on from BROG01000858.1 coordinate 60,923, forward strand.
GGTATGTTATATATATGTCATTGATGGATTGGTATGTATGTTATATATTGTAGGTGTGATCATGTATGTTATATATAGATTGGTCAGGTATGTTATATATGTATTGGTCATGTAGGTATGTTATATATGTATTGGTCATCATGTATGTTATATATAGATTGGTCAGGTATGTTATATATGTATTGGTCAGGTTATATATGATTGGTTATGTTATTATATGTATTGGTCAGGTATGTTATATATGGTTGGGTCAGGTATGTAATATATGGATTGGTCAGGTATGTTATATATGTATTGGTCAGGTATGTTATATATGGATTGGTCAGGAATGTTATATATGGATTGGTCAGGTATGTTATATATGGATGGGTCAGGTATGTTATATATGTATTGGTCAGGTATGTTATATATGTATTGGTCAGGTATGTTATATATGTATTGGTCAGGTATGTTATATATGGATTGGTCAGGTATGTTATATATTTATTGGTCAGGTATGTTATATATGGATTGGTCAGGAATGTTTTATATGGATTGGTCAGGTATGTTATATATGGATTGGTCAGGTATGTTATATATGGATTGGTCAGGTATGTTATATATGTATTGGTCAGGTATGTTATATATGGATTGGTCAGGTATGTTATATATAGATTGGTCAGGTATGTTATATATAGATTGGTCAGGTATGTTATATATAGATTGGTCAGGTATGTTATATATAGATTGGTCAGGTATGTTATATATGTATTGGTCAGGTATGTTATATATGTATTGGTCAGGTGTGTTATATGTGTTCGTTTTACAGACGCTGTATTGTTGTTAAAACAAGAGGAGAAGAATTACATTGAGGAATCGTAAACTCAACTTGTTGGTCCATGAATCATTGTGAATAATGCACACTATGTAATTATGTATGACTGTATATCCGTTTCTATAGTCGATCATATTATATATGTGATAGATAATATCTACATGATCGGCAGATATATTCTCATAACTTTTAATCCATTCCGATAGTTGTCGCTACTTCATTGGGATGGCAGAGAGAGAGAGAGAGAGAGAGAGAGAGAGAGAGAGAGAGAGAGAGCGAGCGAGCACATTTGGTTTTAAACTCCTTGTTTCATATCCATCTTTATCGGTGTTTTATTGTACTGTAATCTTTGTCGTAATGATACTTGGGAACCCCGCGCATGTTTGTTATTTTCGTTTGCTTTGTACACATCTTGAATATTTTTATCCTTTGCGAGTTGGTTTCCTGTCTTTCGGATGAGATGAGACAGTAAAAACCGAGGTCCCGTGTTACAGTAGGTGTCGGCACGTTAAAGAAACCTCACTACTCAATGACCGTAAGTGCCGAGCTTAGGCCAGAATTTGAAGCCCTTCAACGGCATTTGGTGACGTCTCCATAATTTTTATGAATGGGAAATTCTTGATTGGGAATTTAAAGAACAACAAACAAACAAACCAAAATTATGTTTTCTATCTTTGTTTTCACCTTTATTTATTCGCATTTCTTTAACCATATCTCTATCGTTTTAGCTCATATGAACCGAAGGCTTGGGCTTTGTATAATTCAGTTTGATTGAATGGGGAAAAGCGTTTTTCTAAGCTTTGAATTAGTCTTGGAAAGACCTGGTTGGTTTCCGAACATACCCTGTGCTTGACCCCGCAAAGACACAACTAAATGCAATCCCTTTTCAATATAAGACCAATTGTTAATTTATGCGCATGTTTCAAATTGTGATTTGTAGTCGAAACATGAACCGACTCCGTCATATGTCACCGACTTGATATAATTTTTGTTATGCGTAAGTGTAAACTAAGGTTTTCCATGAACGACATAGTTTATTGTCATATCATACAGCCAAGGCTCGGGCCCTCTTATTCGGCATGTCGGGTTTTGCAGATGTTTTTGTTGCTGAAGTGGTACACCTGAGGGTTCTGTCCATCTGTCCTTTTCTAATACTTAATTTATAATAAATTACACATTAGTTCAGGGGAAAATCAAAAATTTGTAAAGGACACATCAAACGCGACCCGGAGGTAACGCTGGCAGAGAAAGGCGTTCTGTTAACCGAACGCGACCCGGAGGTAACGTTGACAGAGAAAGACGCGCCGAGGACTTTCACGTCCAGTGACTGTAACATAGCTATAAAAAAGTCTGAGCCATATTTAGTCATGGATTTCAAAATGAACTTGTAAAGCAATCAATCGTCAAATAAAAATATTTTAACTGACATAATTAAAAAAGAAAAAAGTTTATCCTATATCTGTGTTATCCATGCGATGTCAAATAATTGGGTCATGTTAGTATGCGCCTCTCTTGACAAAAGAGTTTTATGAAGGGGGATAGCTCCCAATATATTATTGTCGTAAGGAATCGGTGATTCAGTGAGTCAGGCTAAATCAGTATTTCCAATAAACGTTCCATTTCTTTTACTTCCGATCTCAAACTTCGAAAGATGGTCACCATTACATATGTAAAAATCCCACAGGGGTTATTTGAGTGCGAAAAACTAGTACAAAACGGATTAATTTTTATTTGTCATTGACATGGATAAATAATTCATCAAGCATAGAATACCGCTACGTTAAATTTAAGTGGCAGGTATCAACCATTTTATTTTAATCAGCCAAAAATAGCGGGCCTACCTTACTTGGCTCAGACTTTTTTATAGTTGGAATGTTTGACAGTGTTTGGGTTCCAGGCAACCTACAACATTGCTTCCTATTGAAATTTCCGAATCTCTAGTATACGTTTGTTTTCATATGGGTATAGAAAAGCTCGAAACCCTTAAGTTAATCTCAAGTTTTAGCCTTCGTTAACTTTAACCATGTTATTTCGCGTTCAACATTATATAACTCCCTATGCAACACCATCTCCACTTGGGGATCACCATACCGCCTTTATATGTTTGAATCAGCACTGAAACTAGTCATATTTACTACCGTAATTAATAACATCTATTAACCAATAATTATATTAACTGAACTTACTAAAATCCCAGGATCGGACCAAATCGTTGCTGGGGTCGACCGAGCGAATCGCATCAGATGGTCTTCCATCCAGATGCTGACCACGCTCACCGTTGCTTAATATGGATATAGACGCTAACAGTCCAGCCACAAAAGCTAGCTATTAAACTAGACAGTTAATCTGTCTATATCCATGACTTGTTATTATATCAGCACAATTCAGGTGAGCGATGTGGCCCATGGGCCTATTGTATATTTTGTTCATTTCAATGAATTTATTTTCAACATTCTATCAATTCTATTTGCCAATTAACTGTACAAAATACGCACCCATGTTGAAATATTTGTATCCGCGCACCTGTTGTAGATTACTGCCTTAACTGAAAAAAATCAATATTGAGATCCGTAAGAGATAGACATAAATTAGGATCTGTCCAATACAATATTCAGAACTGTGCAACACACACACACACACACACACACACACACACACACACACACACACACACACACACACACACACACACTTCAGATCCGTACGATAAACAGATCGTATACAGATACAATTTTCAAATCTGTAAGAAGGCATGCATACAATACTCAAATCCGTGGAATACACATACATACACTATTCAGACCCGTGCAATACACACATACAATATTCAGAACCATGCAATACACACGTGTGATGGTCTGCTTCATTTTCAGATCCGAACGATACACACACAATATTTAGATCCTTGCGATACAATATCCACAACCGTATATTGCAATACAGTATTTAGATCCTTGCGATACAATATCTACAGCCGTATATTGCAATACAATAATTAGATCCTTACGATACAATATCTACAGCCGTATATTGCAATACAATAATTAGATCCTTACGATACAATATCCACAACCGTATATTGCAATACAGTATTTAGATCCTTGCGTTACAATATTTAGAGGTGTATTTTGTAATACAATCCATACGATAAGTTCTCCTTGAGTAGGTCTGACATCTTCGGCACTAGCTTTGTCTTCAGAATCTCTTTTATGATCCTCCATATTGATATGATTTCGCTTCCTCATTCTTTCTTCCCTGTCATGTCTAATATCATTGTGCATCTTATGACATTTGCGTTCATGTTCCATCTATGGCGTCTGTTTCTTTATTTCAGACGTTGATAGACGGGAAACATATAGACCGTATGTCATTTATTACTTTGCTAGTTTATAGACTGTTCTGAAGTTACAATGTGGCGCCGTGGAATATTGTACCCCATTATCTGGCATTGACACCTTGATTAAATTGATATCAAGCTCCAGTAGACGAGGACACCTTGGTTAAATTGATGTCAAACTCCAGTAGACGAGGACACCTTGGTTAAATTGATATCAACCTCACGTAGACGAGGACACCTTGGTTAAATTGATATCAATCTCACGTAGACGAGGACACCTTGGTTAAATTGACATCAATCTCACGTAGACGAGGACACCTTGGTTAAATTGACATCAATCTCACGTAGACGAGGACACCTTGGTTAAATTGATGTCAAGTTCCAGTAGACGAGGACACCTTGGTTAAATTGATATCAAGCTCCAGTAGACGAGGACACCTTGGTTAAATTGACATCAATCTCACGTAGACGAGGACACCTTGGTTAAATTGATGTCAAGTTCCAGTAGACGAGGACACCTTGGTTAAATTGATATCCAGCTCCAGTATACGAGGACACCTTGGTTAAATTGATATCAAGCTCCAGTAGACGAGGACACCTTGGTTAAATTGATGTCGAGTTCCAGTAGACGAGGACACCTTGGTTAAATCGACATCAACCTCACGTAGACGAGGACACCTTGATGTTGCCAAAAGATATACAGGCAAGGTTAACGTTGGTGTCGAAATTAAGTACTATTTCTAACTACGGTTATTTATCTCAATTACACAGGGCTGGTTGTTTTATCCAAATCTTTCAACTGCAGTAAACTTTATCTAAATCTGATTAAATGACGCAGAAAATACAATTGTACGTGAAATCATGGTAATATAGATAAACGAAAAGCCATTACCGTAAGACCACCGTTTTACAACTCGTGCAAATGATCCCATTCAAGGCCCAATTGATGTAATGAACACGGCCTATACAGAATTTATATATTATCACACACCCCCAACCAAGAGTCTATATATAGAAATGTTAGACCTTCGAAGAGCCGAATTTCAGGGAGTCGAATTTCTCGATGTTTCGAACCATTGACAAAATCCCGAATAATTTTGTTGTTTAAGTCTACTTATAAACATTTTACTATTCGAACTTTTTGGAGTCGAATTCACCGATGTTCCGAATAAATATTTGGGCCCATTTCTATAAAAACAACAACAAATCCAACATATAATTCGAAATAAAAAATTTACATGCGTACGAAATCGCTCGATGGTAATTCTACTTCTCATAAATGCTCAATATTTTAATTTCACGAAAATTAAGTTAAATTTAGTACTAATTATTGATTTATTATCACCATATTTTACACGATGAATCTCTGAAACTAAAAACGTATGGTTTTCGGTTACCATCCACGAGTCGAAGGCCCGATGTTTCGAACTTCTCTCTAGGTGTGTGTAGCGATAAATATATTACTAAAAGTGTAGAATATCAAAATTATCTATTAATATTTGATTTATTCCGTTAACAATAAAGCAAATATTCATAGATAATTGTGATTCTAATTCTACACTTTTCTTAACACACTCACACACACACACACACACACACACACACAGGAATGCAGATATACAAACACTTACACACATAAACACACACACACTAACACATTCACACACATTAAACACATACTAACACATGCATCTCTCTGTCACTCTCTCTCACTCTCTCTCTCTCTCTCTCTCTCTCTCTCTCTCTCATTTTTCGTTTCAATATTTTGATCAGATCATGGTTATGGTAAGAGGAGATAATATGTAAATGAACTGTGCATATGTACGACCCAAAAACCTGTCAAACAAGGTATTGGTGCATTTATCTCATTATAATTTTTAGTCCACTGGTGTGAAAATTACATTTTGAGTGGGGTGAGACTGGCAAATTTAGTCGAGTCATATTATTTATTTTCATACCACGGAAGGACAGAATAAGTATATTAAAAACACACACACTAACAAACACACGCAAACAGTAACACATCCACACAAAGACCAATACGCACACAAACACACATTAACACTCGCACACATACACACACATATACTGACGTACACACGAACACAAACACACAGGCATTAACACAGATACATACAAACACATACAGTAACACAAACAAACACTAACAGAAACACATAAACACGAGTACATATACACAAACACTAGGACACAAACACGAGTACATATACACAAACACTAGGACACAAAAACGAGTACATATACACAAACACTAGGGCACAAACACGAGTACATATACACAAACACTAGGACACAAACACGAGTACATATACACAAATACTAGGACACAAACACGAGTACATATACACAAACACTAGGACACAAACACGAGTACATATACACAAACACTAGGACACAAACACGAGTACATATACACAAACGCTAGGACACAAACACGAGTACATATACACACACACTAGGACACAAACACGAGTACATATACACAAATACTAGGACACAAACACGAGTACATATACACAAACACTAGGACACAAACACGAGTACATATAAACAAACACTAGGACACAAACACGAGTACATATACACAAACCCTAGGACACAAACACGAGTACATATACACAAACACTAGGACACAAACACGAGTACATATACACAAACACTAAGACACAAACACGCACATAAACACAAACACGAGTACATATACACAAACACTAGGACACAAACACGAGTGCATATACACAAACACTAGGACACAAACACGCACATAAACACACACTGATGCACACATACACATTCACACACACTAACATTCACGCAAACACATTAACACTAACATATTCACACGCACATTAATATATATAAAAAGACATACACTAACACACATACACACTAACACATATACCCACACAAACACTAACACATAGGACACTAACACATATTCACAATATCACATATACCCACACAAACACTAACAAACATATACTAACACACATACCTACACTAACACAAACACTAACAAACATACTCAAATTAACACACAAACACACAAAGGGTGACAAACATACATACACAAACAATAACTCACCCACACTAACTCACACAGACATACTTACAAACTAACACCCATATACACAGACACAAACCCAGTAACACAAACACTAACTCATGCAGATGCACACACAAACACACTAACACTCGCACAGTAAGTCACTCACACAAACACATGGACACAAACCACACACTTACATACAAACACATACATTAACGCCCACACAGGCAAACACTAGCATACACAAACACGCATACAAAACAATAACTAACACTCACAAACATTAATACAATCAAACATGCACATCAACACAAACACACCCTAACACACACACACACACACACTAATACACAACTAGCACACATAAACACACACTAACACATTCACACACACTAACACACATGCATGAACACAAATACTAACATACACTAACACATACACAAAGTCTGACACTTACACTCACATAAATACACAAACACTAACACTCAAGCGAACATAGAAGCTAACACACAAACACTAACGCAGTAGATTTAGGATCATTTATGTAGTTGGATAATTTTCCCGTCACAGAACTAACATTCTATCTTCTCAGTTTTCCCTACAAAGATTCCAGGATTTTCTGTATGCGTATTTTTTCTTTTCCCCTGAGAAGTTATGACTTTGTTTCATATTCAGAGTTCTCACGAAATCTTGGTGCTGCGAGGTCGTCGAAATAATGGAATTTGATTAGATTTAGATTTGCAGTGTGTAATATGTCATTTCCGAATCCGCAAAGTTAGATATCTAGTGAAGAAAACATGCATTTTGAGTCATATCAAGCAAATTTAAATCATTCTTGAAATAAACACAACATAACACGTTATACAACTTATGTTGGAATTTTGGCAACACTCCATCGATATGTTGTCAAGATGTTGTTACAGTGACAGATTGCAGAAATGTAAGAAGCATTTGCATTGAATCAACTTTTATTTTCTCTTTTATAATTGGCTGATAGAAGATCGGAATGTATTATTTTAGAGTTCATTCCCAAATTGTATAACTTAATGCTGTTACAGTTACCATCAAAGTTACATTTTTATTTAAGCATTATAATGGATTCAGATAGGAAGTATGTTTCAACTGTTAGTTAATTCTCCAGGGTTTAACACAAATTTACTCGGTGTGAAATGCTATTAATGATAAGAGACAACGCTGGGACATTAGAAGACTTAACTTTTGAAGTGAATTTGGGTGACTTTTACGTTATATGTACCGAATCATGAAAGGGCGGTGTTCATTATTTGATGGATTATATTATGGACAAGTGATCATGTTATACGTAAAGTGAACAAAAGCATCTGCCTTTTGATAGCTATATATCACAGTTAAATAATGTTATATATCACAGTGGTATATTGACGCGTGTATTTTATATCATAGTGGAATATCGACACGTGTATTGTATATCACGGTGAAATATTGACGCGTGTATTGTATATCATAGTGGAATATCGACACGTGTATTGTATATCACGGTGAAATATTGACGCGTGTATTGTATATCATAGTGGAATATCGACACGTGTATTGTATATCACGGTGAAATATTGACGCGTGTATTGTATATCATAGTGGAATATCGACACGTGTATTGTATATCACGGTGAAATATTGACGCGTGTATTGTATATCATAGTGGAATATCGACACGTGTGTTATTACTCAAACATATACCTGTTTGTGTTTGTGTCTCATGTTTTGACTAAAGTTACTAGAAGAGCCCATGTACTATGTTCCCATAGTATCTGTTTTACACTGGGAACGATTTTAATTGAAATTCTAATCAGTCAATGACGACTTACTATCAAATAATTTTAAAAGCTGTTTATTATGGCGTAAAATCTTAACTGTATCAATATATTTACATATTTCTCTTGCTTCACTCTGGGGAACAACGTTTAAGTTGCAGACACTTAGTACAAGTTCTCAGTTACAGATAAGAAATAAAGGTTTATTTTTAGAAAATGTTCAACGCAATGGTACATAGCAGTCAACATCCAAAGCTTATCAAGTAGGATTGGAGAAATGAGTCAGCCTGGTACTCTTGATAAAGTTAAAAATGTATTGATATCAGTGAAGATAAGACTGTGGGACAAGTTCTCTCACAGAAAATCAAACAGTCTTGTAAAAGTGGGTGATAAACAATATCTGGATACTTTTAATCCAAACGACGAGAACGACATCGAAATAGAATTGTTTGTAAGTATCAAATTGTATTTTACCATACTCAATTTGAAATATTTATTGTAGATTTTCCTCACTTTCAACTTGCATGAAATTGGCTATAAATCATATTTGTATCGATTGGTATGTGCATGCATCTCTCTCTCTCTCTCTCTCTCTCTCTCTCTCTCTCTCTCTCTCTCTCTCTCTCTCTCTCTCTCTCTCTCTCTCTCCTCTCTCTCATCCTCTCTCTTCTCTCGCCCTCCACTCATCTCTCTCGTCTCTCTCTCTCTCTCTCTCATCTCTCTCTCTCTCTCCTCTTCTCTCTCTCAACTCTCTCCCTCCTCATCCACTCTCGTCTCTCTCTCTCTCTCTCTCTCTCTCTCTCTCTCTCTCTCTCTCTCTCATGGCATCTAGAAGTGGCACGGATCTAGTTTTTATGGGGTTCTCCTTCTGAGAGTATACGTAAACATACATTTTCTCTTCATGATAACTTATATATGAACATTGGCAATATGTGAACACTGATTTTCTCTGTAGTCTGTAAGTCGATGTTTTAATTGTCAAAAAGTGTTTTACGCCACAATTTTCCAGTCATATGGCGGAGAAGAGAAGATGCCACTGGCCCTCCATAAGAAAACTGACAAACATGTATAGCGTGACACTCTAACCACTTTGTTACGAAGGTCCATGTCTGTAATTAGATATTTTATATGGGTTTTGTATAGTTTGTTTTTGGAAACTGACAAAGCATGTTAAACGTTTTTAACCCCTGTGCGTCTGAATTTGAGATGCAATTTTTAAAAGAAGAATGACATGTTTCAGTATTATATTAAATTTTAAAAAGTTCATATAAAAAACACTTGTCTTATTTGTGTTAAACATGAGTGATGTCTCTTATAATTAGGGGACTCCTTTTGTTTTGTGGGTTGGGGTGGATGTACAGATAATGTCTCTTATAATTAGGGGACTCCATTTGTTTTGTGGGTTGGGGTGGATGTACAGATAATGTCTCTTATAATTAGGGACTCCTTTTTTGTGGGTTGGGGTGGATGTACAGATAATGTCACTTATAATTAGGAGACTCCTTTTGTTTTGTGGGTTTGGGTGGATGTACAGATAATGTCTCTTATAATTAGGGGACTCCTTTTGTTTTGTGGGTTGGGGTGGATGTACAGATAATTTCTTTTATAATTAAGGGACTCCTTTTGTTTTGTGGGTTGGGGTGGATGTACAGATAATTATCTTATGATTGGGGGACTCCATTTGTTTTGTGGGTTGGGGTGGATGTACAGATAATGTCTGTTATAATTAAGGGAATCCTTTTGTTTTGAGGGTTGGGGTGGACGTACAGATAATGTCTCTTATAATTAAGGGATTCCTTTTGTTTTGTGGGTTGGGGTGGATGTACAGATAATGTCTCTTATAATTACGGGACTCCATTTGTTTTTTGGATTGGGGTGGATGTACAGATAATGTCTCTTATAATTAGGGGACTCCATTTGTTTTGTGGATTGGGGTGGATGTATAGATAATGTCTCTTATAATTAGGGGACTCCATTTGTTTTGTGGATTGGGGTGGATGTACAGATAATGTCTCTTATAATTAGGGGACTCCATTTGTTTTGTGGGTTGGGGTGGATGTACAGATAATGTCTCTTATAATTAGGGGACTCCTTTTGTTTTGTGGGTTGGGGTGGATGTACAGATAATGTCTTTTATAATTAGGGAACTTCTGTTTTGTGGGTTGGGGTGGATGCACAGATAATGTCTCTTATAATTAGGGGATTCCTTTTGTTTTGTGGGTTGGGGTGGATGTACAGATAATTCTCTTATGATTGGGGGACTCCATTTGTTTTGTGGGTTAGGGTGGATGTACAGATAATGTCTGTTATAATTAAGGGACTCCTTTTGTTTTGAGGGTTGGGGTGGATGTACAGATAATGTCTCTTATAATTAAGGGACTCCTTTTGTTTTGTGGGTTGGGGTTGATGTACAGATAATGTCTCTTATAATTAGGGGACTCCTTTTGTTTTGTGGGTTGGGGTGGATGTACAGATAATGTCTTTTATAATTAGGGGACTCCTTTTGTTTTGTGGGTTGGGGTGGATGTACAGATAATGTCTCTTATAATTAGGGAACTCCTTTTGTTTTGAGGGTTGGGGTGGATGTACAGATAATGTCTGTTATAATTAAGGGACTCCTTTTGTTTTGTGGGTTGGGGTGGATGTACAGATAATGTCTCTTATAATTAGGAGACTCCATTTGTTTTGTGCGTTGGGGTGGATGTACAGATAATGTCTTTTAAAATTAGTGGACTCCTTTTGTTTTGTGGGTTGGGGTGGATGTACAGATACTGTCTCTTATAGCTAGAGAACGCTTTTGTTTTGGGGATAGGGGTACAGATAAAAGGGGTCACCTTTTGTTTGGGTCGATGTACAGATGTCTCTTATAATTAAGGGATACCTTCTACTTGGGCTTTGGATGGATGTACAGATAATGTATCATATAATTGGTGTATTGTTGTTTAACGTCCCACTCAAGAATCTTTCACTCAAATGGAGACTAAATGTTGGTGAAAGGCTTCAAATTTTGGCATCTGTTCGGCGTTTACGGCCATTGAGCAGTGAGGATTCTCTAACGTGCCGGCACATACTGTGACACGGGACCTCGAATTTTACTGTTTCATCCGAAGGACAGGAAACCAGATGTCGGCTGGACTCGAACTCACGAGCTCACTATCAAGAGTCAAGTGCGCTACCAACTGAGCCAGGCAGGCTCCTCTTTTAATTAAGGGACACGTTGTTTTTAATTTTGGGCTGGGTGTACAGATAATGTCTCTTATAATTAGGGGACACTTTTTGTTTTTTGGAAGATGATTTACAGTTGACAGATGAGTTGGGGTCGATATGTACAGATAGTATCTCATATAATTAGGGGACACGTTTTGTTTTTAGGGGTGGGTGTACAGATAATGTTTCGGTTGACAGGATAATCATTAGCTTTATGTAGATCTTTTTATTTTAGATGTCTGGAGGAAGCTAATCAACACTTAATGTCTTGAGTTCTCTAACAGCCACTTTTAGCTAGGTTGTTACCATTTGAGTACAATCTAATAATATTTTAACTAACATTGACTACTACACACAAAAGCTCGTTCGAAAGGACTAATATTTGTATTGGTTTTTATTGTTTTGACATCGGATACTAATTGATATCGTAGTTGAAATTTCACAAATATCCTCATAACACTCAACCAAAATATTTGAATTTGAATTCCGTCCAATTTTTACTCTATCCTGTCCTGGATTTTTTATTTTTGTTACCCACTATGACGAAGTTACCTATGACTGTATGAAACTGCTTTGAAGAATGTATATAGACTAATTAGCAGATGAAGTGTCGGATATATATATATATATATATATATATATAATATATATATATATATATATATATAATATATATATATATATATATATATATATATATATATATTAAAAGGTTGGGTGGGGAGGCTGTTAAATTGAAAACTACTGTACAATACATAACTCAGTGTCCATGTTTGTATATGGTATTAAACTACACCAGTTTACCAAGAAGAAAACAACAGATACCAAAGCATTAATCCTAAGAAGGTTCAGGAGACAAAGTATACAAATCCAGGGAAAACTGTAAACACGCGGATCTCTGAAAATACAGATGAGAGAGCAGGTGCCATGGAGGAGTAAGTATCCCTAGTCGACTGGTGTCACCCACTGTGAGACAACAGATGAATTCAAATGAACTACTATACCACACTAACATCCATCGTAATAGAGGGTTGTTTAAGCAAACATAACCAATATAAGAGCTGAATGTTAGAAGGTCCGGAGAATGCTCCCCTCGAATTCTTCGTTTTACACAACATGACGGGCTATTTTGTAGCTTCAAGACACTCAATTATTACCTCTTTATCCTTTCTATTGATAGAATGATTAACTCCAAAACTGAATGAAATTCAGCAAACATAAGTTATGCTAGTTTGACTTGGTACCCTTGGGTATGCTACTCAAAAAATATTTTAATTGAATGTTTACACGTCCCAAGAAGCCTTTTTATAGCTTTCCAGATGGTCCATTGATATACATATATAAAGTAATTAAACCTCCAAAGTGAAGTGAGATTTAGTGGCAGGGAAGGAAGAGTTGGGTTTGAATTTTACTGTGAATAGTATTTTACGCCACACTCAATAATTTGTCAGTTATATGGTGGCGGTCAGTTTTCAATGGTGGAGGAGAAAACCTGGTTACTCGGGAAGAGATCACCGGCTTTCTGCAAGTAAACTGGTAAATGTTCTCACAAAAGTCAGCTTAGAATCCAGTGGGACTCTAACCTATGCTGACCAGAAGTGAGAGACTTCTTGGTTCAAAACGCGATGTTCCAACCAGTCAGCCACGGAGACCCCGGGGGTTGGGAGTATCTTACATGTACCTGGATCCATTTTATTCCATTGGGAAGCTTGAAGTATTTTCCAGATTCCAGATACAAAATCACAGGTTTTTCATGGTGCAGGGTATGTTACTCAGGAAATGCTCAGTTTTACAACCCCAGAGAGTTCGTTATTGAGGTTTTAAACATTAAACTGCAACCTGTTTATATCTCAAATTCAC
>BROG01000858.1:80000-258430 GCA_030159075.1 Atrina japonica
CAATTAATACATTGCCTCGGTATTGGGATAACGTCTCGTGAACTATAGCGTAAACCTAGATACAATTAATACATCGCCTCGGTATTGGGATAACGTCTCGTGAACTATAGCGTAAACCTAGATACAATTAATACATTGCCTCGGTATTGGGATAACGTCTCGTGAACTATAGCGTAAACCTAGATACAATTAATACATTGCCTCGGTATTGGGATAACGTCTCGTGAACTATAGCGTAAAACTAGATACAATTAATGCATTGCCTCGGTATTGGGATAACGTCTCGTGAACTATAGCGTAAACCTAGATACAATTAATACATTGCCTCGGTATTGGGATAACGTCTCGTGAACTATAGCGTAAAACTAGATACAATTAATACATTGCCTCGGTATTGGGATAACGTCTCGTGAACTATAGCGTAAACCTAGATACAATTAATGCATTGCCTCGGTATTGGGATAACGTCTCGTGCACTATAGCGTAAAACTAGATACAATTAATGCATTGCCTCGGTATTGGGATAACGTCTCGTGCACTATAGCGTAAACCTAGATACAATTAATGCATTGCCTCGGTATTGGGATAACGTCTCGTGCACTATAGCGTAAAACTAGATACAATTAATGCATTGCCTCGGTATTGGGATAACGTCTCGTGCACTATAGCGTAAACCTAGATACAATTAATACATTGCCTCGGTATTGGGATAACGTCTCGTGCACTATAGCGTAAAAACCTAGATACAATTAATACATTGCCTCGGTATTGGGATAACGTCTCGTGAACTATAGCGTAAACCTAGATACAATTAATACATTGCCTCGGTATTGGGATAACGTCTCGTGAACTATAGCGTAAACCTAGATACAATTAATACATCGCCTCGGTATTGGGATAACGTCTCGTGAACTATAGCGTAAACCTAGATACAATTAATACATTGCCTCGGTATTGGGATAACGTCTCGTGAACTATAGCGTAAACCTAGATACAATTAATACATTGCCTCGGTATTGGGATAACGTCTCGTGAACTATAGCGATAATTACATTTTGCCTCGGTATTGGGATAACGTCTCGTGAACTATAGCGTAAACCTAGATACAATTAATACATTGCCTCGGTATTGGGATAACGTCTCGTGCACTATAGCGTAAACCTAGATACAATTAATACATTGCCTCGGTATTGGGATAACGTCTCGTGCACTATAGCGTAAACCTAGATACAATTAATACATTGCCTCGGTATTGGGATAACGTGTCTTGCACTATAGCGCAAACCTAGATAGAATCTATACATTGTTGCAATGCCTTGGTATTAAAATAACGTCTTGTGATCTATATCGCAAACTTAGATAAAATTAATACATTACCTTCGTTTTAAGGTCCCGCTAAAGTCAAATTTGACTGAGTTTTCAAAACCAAACTTTGAACTTATTATAGAATATTACACCATGTTTTATACACCAAAATCTGCAGAATTATGTGCTGAATCACAATACCATAACACTGAAGTCATAACATGCAGGTTGAGTAAGAACATTGCAATTATGTCACTTGCCGTTTAAAAAAAAATCTGGACAGTAAATGACTACTTTGTTTTTCCCTAAAATTTAAGCATTATCATCTTTAAAGCCATATCTAGGTCAAGTGAGGGCTTTTAAGTAAAATATTAAATAATAAAAAGGTATGCAACTGTAAAGCATGGTAGGCAAATTAAAAAATGGATGCCATTTTTCCAAGTGGGAACTTTCATATAAATGAATGGACTACCATACTTGTAAAGATACCATATTCATGAACAAAATACACCTGTAATATCTATTTCAAATTGGATAAAATGCCATTAAAGTTACAAAAAAAGTGCTAGAAATATTCATAATAAATTCTACTTACTTAGTAACAGGATTTAAAAAATATATAATATAACGCATAGCATTTATATGAGTGAAAAGGAGGGGTATTGAATAGCATTCAGATAAGGTTTATGTTAGATATTCAGCTTATTCTCTGGTTCTCATGCCATTTTCAGAATGAAATTGGGTGTGGAGGCTTTAATCAGTGATTTTTTTTTTAATTCTCCCTCCTGAAAAAGTGAGAAAATTAATAAAATGAATTTTTCTCTTTTTTTAAAAAAAAATTGTTTGCATGTTCAAATAAATTCTTCTTAAATGTTTTGTTCAACACAGTTCAAAATGCTTCATGACCTGAGAGGCTGAGAAAAAATTACACTGAGATGTAATTATATTGAATAACAGAGACATAGGTCCTATATAACACATTATAGGTACATGTCTCTGGGGATAAGAAAGGGCTTCACAATATTTTTGTCAACAATGTAGTTTGATATGAAATACATAGTTAAGATTAATAATGACTAAATACTTTTTCATATCTGGTAACAAAAATAACGATTTGTCAAAAATACAAGTGACAGTTTTTATTGAATATGTGACCTTCCATACAATTTAGTGATGGAAACAAAAAGTTTGAACTATTTATTTTTATTTTCTATAGGCATATAATTTATCATTTAGGTAGTTAATCATTCCATGTTCACTGAAAATTAATAATTACGGAGTTTTGAAAAATATTTTCATAAACAGTCCTAGCTCATGCCGCGTCATGGCTAAAACAAGGGACCAGTTAACTTGTTTGTGTTTTATCGCCAAATCTCGTATGATCTTTGAGACAATATTAAAAATGGATAATTGCTAAGTAAATTGACAAGCATGTCTTAAGTATTCACTTTTAATATCTGTACTTCTTCTGTAAATCGGACTGTTTACGTCTCCGTGATCAAAGATCAGCTGAATATCAGTCAACCGGAAGTTGTTACTACAAACTAAACTCAAGAAATAACGATGTTTAATGAACGGAACATTTATCAAAATCTATTTGAAACTATTTTCAGTTTAAAATGAATGTATATTTGAACCAAAAATTCTAAATGTTTGAATAAAACAAAATACGAAAGTGCGTAGTAGTTTGCATCTACTTTCATTTTCCACCAACACCAAAAACAGATAACAGTGGTGAGGAAAATCCAGGGAAATGTCCCCGCAACATACCAACTGTACACACATTAAATGCTTGTTGATTGGTTCATATTACAGGTATATTTTACAGCTAAAGAAAATAATAAATTCATAATCGATTTCTTGTATGAAATCGTAATTGTAGCATGTCATGATCTTCCAAAATGGCGCGGTCGGCAGCCGTGGAAAACAAACGGGAAATCAAAATATCTCATTAAATTCAAATATATAGTTAAACATAGTGTCATTTGCTTACTTTTAAATTGAAGATAAATTCAAAAGTGAGGTCGTGTGCTCACTTTTGAATTTATCTTCAATTTAAAAGTAAGCAAATGACAATAGTTAAAAAGATGGCCCGCTTGCCCTTAGTAGAAAACCTTAGTAACAGTATATGAGTATTATATTTCGAGAAGTTGATCTTTTAAAACTATGCATTTTTTGAAAATTTTAATTCATTTTTTCATATAAATTTGAAGCATCACTATTTCTAACAGTACCAACAAGTCATACACAAAACAGGCTAAAAGTCTGTATAAATTTTTAATAGTATGCCGAATTTGAAGGTTTTGTTTTCTCTTATTTAATGAATAATTACTTGGTGAATCTTTTATCGAAATTTGACTTAAGCGGAACCTTAAAATAACGTCTCGTAAACTATAGAGCAAACTTGGACAAAATCAATACTTTCCCTCGGTATTGGGATAACGTCCCGGGAACTATGAATGAAACTTAGATTCAATTAACACGTAGTTACATTGCCTCGGTATGGGGATAACGTCTCGGGAACTATAGCGCAAACCTAGATAACTATATTATTAAGATAACTCAGCATTGGGAACTGTAGCTTAATCCTGGTTTAATACATGGTTAGACTGTCCTAGTGTTGTGAAATCTTGTCACGCACTAAAGTGAAAACCTACATAAATACATGGTTAGAATGTCCTAGTGTTGTGAAATCTTGTCACGCACTATAGTGAAAACCTACATAAATAATAAATACATGGTTAGACTGACTTAGTGTTGTTAAATCTTGTCACGCACTATAGTGAAAACCTACATAAATACATGGTTAGGATGTCCTAGTGTTGTGAAATCTTGTCACGCACTAAAGTGAAAACCTACATAAATACATGATTGGAATGTCCTAGTGTTGTTAAATCTTGTCACGCACTAAAGTGAAACCTACATACATACATGGTTAGAATGTCCTAGTGTTGTGAAATCTTGTCACGCACTATAGTGAAAACCTACATAAATAATAAATACATGGTTAGACTGTCGCAATATTGTGAAATTTTATCACGCACTATGGTGAAAACCTACATAAATAAATACATGGTTAGACTGTCCCAGTATTGTTAAATCTTGTCACGCACTAAAGTGAAAACCTACATAAATACATGGTTAGAATGTCCTAGTGTTGTGAAATCTCGTCACGCACCATAATGAAACCTACATATATACATGGTTAGATTGCTTTGGCATTGGGATATTAATACGTAACTTATAGGCCGAATATTCTGCCCCGATTTTTTGGGGGGTTAAAAAGGGGATAGAAGTCATCCCATATACTTTTTTCGTAGCAAGATGCTGTGACATTTTCACAGCAGTTTAGCGATCGTTTTAATCATCTATTTCTGACGTCTGATATTTGTTGACATGCTTACTTGTTCTTTTAGATTATAATTATAAATCCACTAAGTTATGACATGGCATAATTCCATATGTATAAGGCGGTTATTATAGCTACCTCTAGTTATTTTAGGTCATCTGAGCCAAAGGCTCAGGGTGACCTTCTGCGATCGTCTTTTTTCTGACTTGTGCGTCGTCCGTCGTTAACATTTACTTATCTTCTACTTCTTCTTAAGAACCAGTAGACCAATTTAAACCAAACTTGGCATGTATCATCCCCATGTGCATCTGCATAAAGTTTGCGAATGAAAAGGACCAAAACTTGGTACATCTTTTAAAATATTCTTCTCATGAACCAATCAGATGACTTTCAAATTTTGTATTCATGATTGTTAAGTCAATATCTACAAATTTTGCGAACAAAAATGACATTTGTTTATAAACGAGTCACTAGGGGGCGTTTCAGTAACATAGGATATAATGCTTAATGAGTCAATTCAACTGAATGACTTTTTGTATACAAAGATCTATGAGAAAGTTGTTAGGAACTATCCAAGGATATAAAATTTGACAAAATCTGAAGGTCATGAGATCGAAGGTCAAGGTCACAGACACGCAGAAAGTATTAGGTTTTTGTCAAATTTTCGACTTCTTCTCAAGAACCAGTGGACTAAATCTTAACCAAACTTGACTCAAAAATTTTCTCAGGTTTTTATTTGTTTAGTTTTGTTGTTTTTTTTTATTATCATTCATGTCCTC
The DNA here is from genome assembly GCA_030159075.1 of Atrina japonica. Lineage (NCBI taxonomy): Eukaryota > Metazoa > Mollusca > Bivalvia > Pterioida > Pinnidae > Atrina > Atrina japonica. Next base: position 85,434 of record BROG01000858.1, read on the forward strand.
TGTCTCCATTTTGAACTCTTACGAAAGCCTGAAATGCTCGCTGATAGTCTTACGATAATGCGGTCAAAAGACGTGACATAAGATTATCAACTAATATCAGACGTCAGCGATAAGAAATAGATAGTTAAAAGAATCGCTAAACTGCTGTGAAAATGTCACAGCACCTTGCTACGAAGAAAGTATATGAGACAACTTCTGCCCCTGATTTTACACAAAAAAAATCGCTTAAAATCGGGGCAGAAAATTCGGCCTACGCAACTTATTGTATACATGATCAGATTGCCTCGGCATATGACTATTGTTTCGTAACTTGTAGCGTAATCCTGGATATATACATGGTTAGATTCTTTTGATATTGCAATATCTTATGAAATATAGCGTAATCCTGGATATATGCATGGTCAGATTGCCTATTGTTACGTAACTTATAGCGTAATCCTGGATATATGCATGACCAGATTTCCTCGGCATATGACTATTGTTACGTAACTTATAGTATAATCTTGGATATATGCATGGTCAGATTGCCTCGGCATATGGCTATTGTTTCGTAAGTTATAGCGTAATTCTGGATATATACATGGTCATATTGCCTCGGCGTATGGCTATTGTTACGTAACTTATAGCGTAATCCTTGATATATGCATTGTTAGATATTCCCGTTATTGGAATTTCTTCTCATTACCTGTAGTGTAATCATGGTACATAACAAGGGTTTCTCGGCATTGGGATATCTTCTGGTATATTATAACACTCATACTCACATGTTTTGTTAAACAGTTTGTTCATGTTTTATATCTGTGACATATAATATTATCATATGGTTCTAGTGTAAATGGACATAGTCACGTTAATTTTATCACTATACCATTGTAATTATCGGCGTACAAATATCAGGAATACTTTACTATTTTGAGTTTGCTGAACGAGCCATCAGTATGATCTTGTACATTTTAAGCTTTGTGTAAACGTCAGAATGACTGACAACTTCCTCTTTGATGGCACACTTATATGTTTCCATGACTTGTGAGTTTGGTATGCATTCAGCTAATGCCCAATACTAATCCTAAGGTACATCATGTAGAAGTAGATGAGGACTCCTGGGAGAATGTTGCGGCGAATTTAGTATACCTATCTTAGCCGTTTTCGTAAAACTGATCCTTCGATGTATAAGTACATAGGAAGCATCGTGAATTAAAACCTTATCTGTTAACAAGTAAGATATTATTTCTCATATATTCATTTTTAAAACTGTTGTTTTAAAAAATTGTGTATTTTAGTGTCTTGTAATTATCACGCTATTGTATTTGTCGTTTCAGAGTGCCGATGAGAAGCTAAGGAATATAAGTGCAAAACAGTCAAACAACAAAACAACTTCTTCAGGTAATCCATCCGGCACTTCTCAGACTTCATCAAAGCTAACAATACAACAAAAGTCAGCATCTCTTGATACGCACAACTATCATCAGAAAGACTCCACCAATATGTCTGACAGAGGTATACAAAGAACGCCTGCTACAAAACAGCACTCAAGCGGAGATCAAAGAGCGGAAGTTAAAAGACGTACAAGAAGTGAGGGTCCAGCTGGGAGAATAAAACCAAGGAACTCAATGGATGAAAAAAAGTTTCTTGCCGCTCAAGAAAAGAAACAAAAATCGTCAAGACATTACCAAAGGAAAAAACAGCAAGAGAAAGGACTAAGACATTCAATGTATACAGAACCATTATCGGATGAAGGAGGTTTTCCAGATTTTCGAGGGACATCGAGTGAATCAGAATCGGACAATAATGAAACAAAAAAGTGGGTGAAAAATCCATTGATAATTAAAAAACAAAAGAAGTCCGAGAAACGAAGGTCCAGTTATGAAAATGAAACTGGGGGTAAAGAAAATGATTTCAGTAGAATGGGGAAATGCAACCAAAGAAATCTAAATCTTAATAGAAATATGCAAGATCTAAACCGAGAGACATTTTCATTTCAAGATAAGAATGGAAATGGCCCTCAGAAAGCAAAATATCAAAAATTGGAAGAATTGAGAAAGAAAAGAATCGATATAACAGTAACATCTGATGAGGAACTTAATTCGCCTGAATTTCGCATTTCCCGTTTACGTCAAAGAGCACTACAAGGGGCTAAAATGTCATCCAAATTGCCTGACATGTTAGACGATTGGAATACCAGTTACAGAAAACACGAGGTGTGTACTCGTACTCTCTCTCTCTCTCTCTCTCTCTCTCTCTCTCTCTCTCTCTCTCTCTCTCTCTCTCTCTCTCTCTCTCTCTCTCTATATATATATATATATATATATATACACATCATAAAAGCCTTGTGTAGAAAGCAAATAAATGATGTGGACATCTAGGTACTTTAGCCTGTATACAATAGATTCTGACTTCGCTTCAGGAATATTTTTGTTTTCGGGAAACATCATTGAACTTCGCCCTGAAATAAAGGTCGGGTCCCAAGGAACTAGAATTTTACAAACTCCCTTGCTAGTAGGTATACAAACAAACACCAACCCTACATATAACGGTTGTCCTAGATGTTTGTGTGCATATATCGGTTGTACTAGGTGTTTGTGTATATATAACGGTTGTTCTAGGTGTTTGTGTACATATAACGATTTTTCTACGTGTATGTGTACATATAACGGTTGTCCTAGGTGTTTGTGTACATAACGCTTGTTCCAGGTGTTTGTGTACATATAACGGTTGTCCTAGGTGTTATCCTTTGTGTACATATAACGGTGGTCCTAGGTGTTATCCTTTATGTACATATAACAGTTATCCTAGGTGTTATCCTCTATGTACATATAACGGTTATCCTAGGTGATTGTGTACATGTAACAGAATTACCAATGAGAAGTCACATTAGATAAGAAATTTAGAATTTAATTTTCAATGCAACTTTTTTCCAATTCGAAAACAATTTGCTGCTTCCAATAGAAAACCAAAAGTTTATCCTATAGTTTTTCTATAAACCTTTTTTTCTTTTTGGTCGCTTTAAATTTTGAAAATACTACGGGAATCCATGTGTAATCCATGCGATGTCAATAAATTAGGTCATGTAGGTAAGCGTTATTTTACTCCTATCAAAAGAGTGATACACTCGCAATGTATTATTTGAAGTAATAAAGTGAATACACATAATACGATTATAGTCGGAGCGCTCTGAAAACATGATGTCGGATGACTTTATTTTGCAATTATTTTGAGCAATAAACAATACCGTTTTTGCACTTTCGCTTTTCAACTTCAACAGCCGGCAGCTACAACGTGTTCAAAAGTCTTGTAGGGGTAATTTGAGTGTGAATATCTATAACACGTCGGATTGATTTTTATTTCTCAGATTGATTTTTATTTCTCGTGGGCAGGGATAAATTACTCAGTATACTTAGGATACCGCTACGTTAAATTTAAGAGAAAGGTATTAACTATTTTATTTTAATCAGCCAAAACCAATGGACATAGCTAATGTGACTTTGACGATATAATGTTTATCATCTTGCGTACCTGACACTTTAATTGTAAAACTTGTGAGATTTATCGGCGACAGTATGTAATGTTTAATTCTAAACTTCTATTTTACATGTCAACAATATTGAACATTCTTCACTTTTCTGCAATGTATGTGTTATACACAATGACGCATTTTTCTTTCAGAATGCAACTCCCATTGAGGTCAAACAGGCGGAAAACAAAAGAGATATACCCGCAGAAAATGGATCGTCATCGTCAGAACAAATTACTTTGCGACAGATTGGCCCCGGTATTAAGGGAAATGTCTTGTATAATAGTGATCAGACCCGGCGAATTGAAATCACAAACAATAAGAATAAAAGTGGGACACAAGGGAAGCAGAAGCAAAGTGTTGAATTACATCCTGGAACAGAGGGCTTACATAAACAATCTACCTCTCAGGGAAGCTACCGGAAAATACCAAAGCAAGAAAAAGATTACTGTCGAGTTCAGAATACTGGCTGTTATGAAAGTGATAAAATTTCTGGAAAAAGAAATAATCCATACGGAATTAGTGAATCATATATAACGATGGGAAAACCGCAAACAATAGGCACTTTACCATACTCAACAGAGAGGTTTTCTCATGAAAGCTTTAGAGGAGAGAACAGTCAAAGATCACAAACATTAATAAATTCAGGTTCCAATCAGGCGATAAACTTCCATGACGTTCAGACAAATGAACCAATCACAGTTAAGAAAGCTATTGATCGCGTTGATAAGAAACAAAAATCAAATAGTGATGAAGACTCGCTAGATGATTTGATAGAATCCAATATACAATATCTGGAAAGTGAAATAGAGAGCGGCAAACTTAAAAAGTTGTCCTCAAATCAGCCTGTTATGTTTCCCGTCTCCCCACGTGATAATAGTACACCAGTAACAGTTGTTAAAAAGAAGTCCACTTCATGGGAAAGTGTATCTAGGCCGGAGGAAAACACATATCAGAATGAAGTGAGGTTACGACTTCAGATTCCAGTTGTTTCTCAGAGAGTTACGCCTGCGTATGCTCAGTATCAAAGTTTCGATAGTGCTGTACATGACCAGTATTCAAATCAATCTCCAACACCACCAGGTGGCAGTAGATTGACTCCAACATTCTACCCAAACACTCAACAGAATATAGATTTCCAAAATACAGTGCCAAAAACGGATAGAAAATATTCTTCTGCGAACCACAGTCCGCATGTCCAAAGACGATGCACAGACTTGTCCGAAATGGAAGATTTATCGAAATCTGATTCACAAATAAATACTTCGGATACCGGATTTAGCTATCAAAGACCGTCTACTTTTCTGAATCCCCAGTTTCAGCAGTATCAAAGGACAAGTACTGAGACTCGACAATACACATCTCATTTAAACAATCCAGTGGCGATAGAAACTATGATGAAAAGTAATTCCGTTCCTGCAATGGAATGTGGCATGTTCTCAGATGTTGATTATGATATAGAGGTTTCAGACAGGATAAAAAAATGGGAAAATTATATGAAAAAGAAAAATGTTATAGTATCAAGTGCTGATGGCAAGCACGCTGTATCCTTGTCGACAATAGTAGAAGGTGAGGGCGGCATTCCACCAAATTGGCAGAATGAACATGAAACAGCGGTCCCTGTACCTCAAACAATAGCCGTGTCATCCGTTTCTGTAACTGTAACCAAGTCGACATCACTTCCAGCTTCACGTACATCTCCACCACCACAAATTACAACGAAAACGTATTTTGAACCCAAAGTGAAATCAACAGAAACTAATTCACATAGGATATTTCGCGTTGTTCAGGATCCTCGATGTTATCAAACACCACAGGAAAACACTGTCAATTGGGTTCATAGCCCACTGACACCTAAGACCCAAGACAATAAAACCCAAATTGCAGAAAGATTCATTGAGGAACCATTCATTAAACCAAATATCACATCAAGGCAAGGCTGGCCACCATCCTATGCAAAACCAAATACACTAAACTTGAAAATGGCTAGGCTTTCCCGATTTGAGGATGAATTTAATGAGCTACAGGATGTTAAAGCTGAAAGTGTAAAGGACCTCCGGAAAAAGTTTGATTCAGATGCAAGTGGAAATGAAAGTACCGATGTAACCGACACGCCGACAACACCTGTCAGAATGACTCCATTGCGGCAAAGGAAACAGTTCTTAAAAGCGACACAACCACTGCAACAGCAGCCGCAACAATCAAAGCAATCATATAAAGCGCAAGAGAACATTGAAAAGCCACCCCAGCCTCCAATCAGAGTTTATGAAAGAAAAATAGAAAAAGTTGTCGTTGATCCGTCAGAAGTTAAAAAAGTAGACACAGAAGTATGGTCACCAAATTTAGAAAGTAACAAAGGTCTCGTCAGCATCGAGCGAGTCAAAGCTCGTACATTACAGACGATTCCATTTTCTGAAGATCCTATTTGGAAACAAATAGAGGAAATGACAAGTATCGATCAACTTGCTGCATATGATAATCTGGAAGTTGAGACAATGCCTCATATTCCAGCTCAGTCATATTTACCGAATCACCGAAACAGTTTGGTAAACGAATGCAATTCCTTTGACCAAACAGTAACAACGTCAACAACTGTTTACTGTCCTGCTGGAACACAACAAGCAAGGCCCTTCATCACTCCAGAAATCCAGCCACTAAAACTATCTGTGAAAACGAAGAGTAGTGTTGACGCTCTTGACGAAGTTTTAGAAGATATTCGGACGTCTTTACAGAAAAGGCAAATAAATCCTTGTGTTTACAGAACTAAGCAACATGATATTTCAGAATCGACTTCGTCTCAGTCACCTACTGTTATTAGTAAGGCTTCATACTTTTATCCCCAAGCGACAAATGAAGCATTGCAAACAATCACAAATAATAATACATACTCAAATCCAGAACCAGCAGTTTTTAGAAATTCTACTGTTCTAACAAAATCATCAGAACCACAGACGTACTCTTTAACGAGGCAGTCAGATCAAACAACCAATACAGCGAACCAACCGATGGTGATAGACCCTGATTTTACCCAGTATCCTTATATTATCAATGGTAATTATCAGCTTGACCCAAATCTACTTAAAGAAAGACTTTTAGATACTGGATTAGCTGAAGAGATATCGAGCGTATCAGAATGTGAAACGTCGATAAAAAGAGACCCACCAACTCCACCCGAACGTCGTAACACCACACACAGTCAAGTTCTCCAGTCTATGGAAGATTTGCGCAAACTGGCTGAGGATGTTGAACATAAACTCAGAGAAATTAAAACAAAAATTATTCAGTCAGATGAAAACAAATTGGATTCTATAATACTTGCCTTGAGAAAGTTTTCACCCAGTGTTAACCCAAAGTTTGATCCTGTAACTGTAATGAGCAAAGTAGAGCACAGTATGAAACGGGAAAAATTAAAAGACGCATTGTCTGAACTTGAAAGAATCTATCAAAGTCTTGAACTGGGTTCTGAAAGTCTTCTAGATAGAGCTGAAAGGAGAGAGTATGCAGCCCCAAAAGTAGACGATAATTATCACAAACAAAAGAATCAGGAATCGAAACAGACATCAAGGTTTTATCCAGACGAAACTGTGGCAGAGGTTGAAAGACAAACTCAAAAAGAATTCGACGACATCAACAAATCATTTCAGTCCTTACTGGCAGACTTTTCCCAGACAGAAGATTTAACCTCTGATGAAAAGTCAAATTCTAATTCACAATATGTTGCTGAAATCGATGCAACTATTGATACATTTCTTGAGGAATTCAGGAAATCCGAAAGTAAACGAAGTGAAACAGTATCTGCATCAGAATTGAAAAAACAATTTTCCCGTAAATCGTCGGAATCAAAAACTGTATCAACCCAAAATACATGCAAAGATGTGATTAAACCTAAGGTGTTTACAGCCAACTCTGGTCCTTTTTCTGTTTTAGTTGGTTTAAATGGTAATAGGGAAATTGCGCGCCCAGCATCTAAAAGCAAAACAAGCAGAAGCAATGTTCCAAAGTTAACGAGATCACAATCTGATAGTATGAAAGACTCGCAATCAATAAGTGAACAGTATTTATCGTCAGCGTATGTTACAGGAACTGAACACAATTTGAGCAGTCCCTCTCCAAATTTCGTGGCAAAAGATGACGGCTCCGAATCGGATGAAGTCAGTAATCAACGTGTTCCTCGGAGATTTGGTCGATATACTAATTTGCAACATCGGAAGTCAATGCCTGCGGATATGTTGAAAAAAAGTGTTGAAACACAAACTGTTGATCCTAATTGGGTATCTCCAGTCGCAGTCATGAGAGAAAAATTCCAAACGAACAAGGAACGAGATGATTCAGTTTCTAGTGAGAGTTCAAATGACATCAGGGGACCAAGACGACGAAGAATTGCTAAAGGAATTGCTATGATGATGGAATTTTTTAGTTCAAGTGAAGATGAACCAGGGCGGAAAAATAAATTGTCCTATTCTCATAGTGCTCCGGATTTAAGAGACGTGTTTAATACAGATACTGCTAAACCAACCAGTCCTGTAATGGCCAGAACAAAAACGCCTAGAGCGATAAAACAACGCCATGAAGCGCGTGCTAGAAAAAAATCCGCAGAAATTTGTCAGAGAGATGAAAAAACAGATGAATTTTCAGTAACCTCAGCGACATCAGATGATGGTTCTCAAATGTCTGGTACCAAACCGCCGTTACATCCAGGGTTACGAAAACAAAAATCTTTCAGTCCAGAACGTACAGAAAGCATTCACACCCCAAGGAAAAATTCTGCTTGCGATTCAAAAGACAACTCACAAACTGTATCAGATTCAGAGTCAAAAACTGAAGTATTAAGAAGAAAACATGTAGAAAGACCAGAGTCGCCCGAGCGTCCACATAGTTTTCACGAATTACTGGCTACATTTGAAAGAGACCCAGAACGAATTGATAAACTTCGTCATTCTCTACGTAAATGTGCTTCTGCTGATGAAATATCTGAGGACATGATCTTCAGAAAATCTTATTCCTCGGAACCTGACCTGAGTAAAGTATGTAGCGATAGTGTAAATAGTGCAACAAAACTGAACTTGGAAATCAGGGTAAAGTCTTAGGGCAGGAATCTTATCAGGTTTATCAATCTGACAGTTATATATACAATAATGGACAGGAATATAATTATTACGTTAGTGATTGTGGTTGTGTAATCTACAGACCAGTATGTTATTGTGATAACAGTTACGAACAGTATGACATGTAAGATAATGACAAACAACTGTGATATAGGACATATATAGTCTGTTTAAATTGATTAACAAATGTTTCGTCGGATTTACCATCTCCATACATAAAAGCAAGTTTAGTAGACAAGCGTGAATATGATTTTTTTAAATAACACTTTCAATTAAGACATTTCCTTATAATTACCACTAGATCAGACTTCGCTAAGTGTTATATGTGTCTGGCTAGGAACACTGTAATACAAGTAGGTGCTACATGTGTCTGGCTAGGAACACTTTGTAATACAAGTAGGTGTTATATGTCTGGCTAGGAACACTTTGTAATACAAGAAGGTGTTATATGTGTCTGGATAGGAACACTTTGTAATACAAGTAGGTGTTATATGTGTCTGGCTAGGAACACTTAATACAAGTAGGTGCTACATGTGTCTGGCTAGGAACACTTTGTAATACAAGTAGGTGTTATATGTGTCTGGCTAAGAACACTGTAATACAAGTAGGTGCTACATGTGTCTGGCTAGGAACACTTTGTAATATAAGTAGGTGCTACATACAAGGAACACTTTGTAAGAAGGTGTTATATGTGTCTGGATAGGAACACTTTGTAATACAAGTAGGTGTTATATGTGTCTGGCTAGGAACACTGTAATACAAGTAGGTGCTACATGTGTCTGGCTAGGAACACTTTGTAATACAAGTAGGGGTTATATGTCTGGCTAGGAACACTTTGTAATACAAGAAGGTGTTATATGTGTCTGGATAGGAACACTTTGTAATACAAGTAGGTGTTATATGTGTCTGGCTAAGAACACTGTAATACAAGTAGGTGCTACATGTGTCTGGCTAGGAACACTTTGTAATATAAGTAGGTGCTACATGTGTCTGGCTAGGAACACTTTGTAATACAAGTAGGTGTCATATGTGTCTGGCTGGGAACACTTTGTAATACAAGTAGGTGTTATATGTGTCTGGCTAGGAACACTTTGTAATACAAGTAGGTGAAATGTGTAATAAAAATACTGAAGTGACTCTAAGATGCTGAAAGTAACTGATACGCTACAAGTGATATCTCTATGTGTTTTGTATCACGTTTTTTAATTGAGATGATTGGTTTTGCAGTCACAAATATAAAACATAAATATTTGCATAGAAGCAGGACAGATTAAAAAAATCGAAACGTTGGTGAGTTTAAATGTTGATATTCTGGACTGTATGTTGCTTATTCATGTTTCGTTTTGCCACTTGTTAAGTTTTACCATTGATTGTTATTAATTAACCAATCGGACGCACTCAGATCTGTTATCACGAGCTGTAAGTAAGAAATGCCTATATTTAGAAAAAGTCGATCGTATCTAATGATCTAATATCGTCAAAGTGTTATGTAAGATGATGAGTATCTGGACAGTCAATGTCGGTACATGATGCTAAATATCTGAACTTATATATCGCTCATGTATTATAGTGGTGTCTATATCGTCAATGTAAGTCTTAGTTATTCCACAAGTAAAGTAGAAAAACATACCTCTATATTATCATCATCATTATCAGTAGTAGTATTTTCATCATAATCGTCATCATCATCATTCTTCTTCTTATTATTATTATTATTATTATTATTCCACAATCTAGAATGTAGGTTCTAAATATGAATGACTGTATATTTAGACATAGGTAGGATGTGTGAGTATACACACGCTATATGTGTGCTTAAATGTCTTTCAGGTAGCACAAAACATAGGTCAATTGTGTGCTGATAAAATCAATTGTCAAAATAAAAGTATCATTTACGTACCAAAATATAGCACTTCGTGTATATAGGTCTATCTAACCGCTATGTGAACACTTAGTGTATAGAGGTATATCTAACCGCTATGTGAACACTTGGTGTATATAGGTATATCTAACCGCTATGTGATACTTAATGTATATAGGTATACCTAACCGCTTTGTGAGCACTAAGTGTATATAGATTTATCTCACCGCTAGGTGAGATTATCAGCAGGAAGAATTATCATTCAATCAACGAATAACTATGTAATTTTTACTCTGTTATAGCCTAGTTACAGTATGTTAACAGGTTAGATATACGTGTATTGGAAGTCATATGGGAATGAGATTATTAAGTCGTCAGTCGCATGCTCCTTTATTAGATTACACGTATGAGCAGATATGGGGATGAGATTACAAAGTCGTCAGTTTGCTACTTTATTAGATTACACGTATGAGCAGATATGGGGATGAGATTACAAAGTCGTCAGTGGAATGCAACAATAAAAATCCGGAAATAATGAGATCTGTCTTTGTGATTCTGCATGTTGTACACGACTCTAATTCTCGTTGTTGTATACAGAGCTTAGCTTCGTTGTCAAGACAACAATATTTGTAGACATTTACAATGTGCATAATCACAGTCTGTACTGGTCATAATCCATCGAGTCAGTAATTCCGTTTATGTGTGGAAATTCACTCTGTAGAAACAGGTTAGGTGAATTTCATTGTCATACTGTTTGTATGAAACTTGTGAAAAATAACCCATAAATTTGTATGTCGTATGAGCCTTAACTAAAATCATACAGGTTAAATAGATACTCACTGTGATCCGTTATATACATTGTCAATTTGTAAGTACAATCATACAGGACCAGCGCTCTACATTGCGACCAAATCACTCGCAAATGCGACCATGTTTTAGGTTTTGGCGAGTGTTTATTCTCATTCAGTCGCCACATTGCGACCAGTTTTTTTTTCCCGAGCCGGAAATCAAAAGTTTGTCCGTTTTCACTATGAAAATTACATTATCGAAATCATGGTCTTTTATGCGCTTTACAACAACCAATTTGGCTATTCAGTTTTGATAGACTAGAGCATCTAACTCACGTTGATTACTGTATAAAAACACGATGTATGCTTTCGCGTTTTCGACTTGAAACTTTCCAAACAGAAGACGATGACTTTTACTTTTCAGTGTCGATTTCAACAGAAGCATCTACCTCTTCATTGGACACTAGCAAGTTTAAACGATCTTGGTGAAAGAAATACTGGAACCGAGTTATGGCTAGTGTTCGACGAGGAGGACAGGCAGACCACAGCCGGAATTGAAAATTTTATCTGTAAATCAAACTCGAGAGTCAAACACCCGATTGTCTCGGACAAACACCTATAAAGAACTTTATAGGTGTTTCAACTTTGTCTGACGATCAGGTAACTTACAGATAAAATTTCCAATTCTTGTGGGCAGATAATCACTAAGGTGGGACAACACAATAAAACGACCGCGACAGAATCCCCAAAGGGATTAGTGGACAGACACCGTTTTGTAAATTCTGTTGAAGAGAAACCGGCGTTAAAAATTCAAAAACGAAGTTTTCCTAAAAATTGGAGCAACAAGTACGAAAAATATAGCCATAAAAACCACTTCTGGATTGATTTAAAAAATGCACAAAACGGTCAGCAGTTGATAACCCTGTTTTAAATGCAGTGAAATCATAAAAAGTAATGTCAACTTAAAAAATTAATATGTTTTATTTCATTTCGTCCAGCGGATTCTTTTTTAACAAGAACTCACACACACACACACACATATATATATATATATATATATATATATATATATATATATACATATATATATATATATAATATATATATATATATATATATATACATATATATATCTTGGCGAGTAAAAGTTTGTGGCTGGCTAGTAAAATTTCTGGTTCACTGGCCAAATGAAGAGTGGATTTTTTTAGTGTTGTAGAGCCCTGTCAGGTTATATAGATACCGTCACTGTGATTCGTTATATACAGTGACAATTTGTAAATACAATCATACAGGTTATATAGATACCGTCACTGTGATCCGTTATATACAGTGACAATTTGTAAGTACAATCATACAGGTTATATAGATACCGTCACTGTGATCCGTTATATACAGTGACAATTTGTAAGTACAATCATACAGGTTATATAGTTACTGTGATCCGTTATATATAAAAAATTCAGATACCAAAGTATAAATTAATAGAATGTCCAGGACACAGATACAAATCCGGTACAAATGGACAAACACGGACCTCTGAAAACCAAGAGGTGGGATCAGGTGCCATGGAGGAGTAAGCATCCTCTGTCGACCGGTCACACCCGCCGTGAGTCCACAGTCAAGTCCAACGAAACAAGTAAGGAGTGTATCCTCGTCAAATATGGTACAGACGTCTCAACAACCGCCAACGAAAAGGCAACTCAACATTTCACTTAGTGAAACAGAGTACTCGCAAACAAGACTATTATACCGACCGTAAAATTTGCGGAACGTTGGCATTAAACGCGGTTTTCGATATCCCTGTGTCAATAATTTGTCAGTGAGTAGTTTACCTCTGTATATGAAATCTTCATATGTTGTGCACGCCCTGGCATATCGGGTCATTTGTGAATATATAAACTCCATATGCGGGTGACTGAGGGATATTACTACTTAAATGTGGAAAATTTACGATGGGAAAGCCGAAAATTCGTCGCGTTTATCGTATAGCTTAGTTGCTAATTTCCCGTCTGTGTTTATTATAAGTAAAATGTCTAAGTATGAAGCGTGTGTGCTTGATTCTGTTGTATCTTTTAATTTCTAGTTCGCTGGGATATATCGCATTGACATATGTATGAAAATTGTCATTATTAATTGACAAAACGTCGTCGATATATCTAAATGTCAAATTAAAGGACACCGCTAACTTTTTCTTCTTTTGATTCAGCAGTTTCTGAATGAAGTCTGCTTCGTATGAATAAAGGAACAGGTCGGCCAATAAAGGAGCACAATTGGTTCCCATAGGAATGCCGATAGTTTGTTGAAAGACCACGTCTCCGAACATTACAAATATATTGTCTATTAGAAATTCCAGCATTTTTTTTTATATCAACTTCAGTATATTTATGTGTAGAATCAGAGTTGTGTTTGACGAAATAAGTATCCTGATAGCCAATCACTAGATATTTAAATTTTCGGGTACCACCTTTAGTGAAAAAGCAGTTGTCTATGATGCTGAAAAGTCTTTCTTTTAATTTTTCATGTGGAATAGTAGTGTAAAGAGTAGAGAAGTCATAATTTTTGATACTGTGAATTCGAGAAAAATTGTGTTCCTTTAAATTTTCTAAAAGCTGCTTAGATTTTTTAAGTATCCACATCTGATTTACACCGCTTCTGGAATAAGCAACTGTACAGTATTGTTGAAGTTTCTCCTTAATGGCTGTCAATATCTTGGTAAGGAGTAAAGATAAAGGTTTGGTAGAACATTTGCTGGATCCTGCTATGTATCTTTGCTTATATGGGGTTTTATGAAGTTTAGGTATCCAGTATAAATGTGGTAGCTCGAAATCGGTATCCGTTGTAGGTATATCAAATGAGCGTAATACGGACACGTGATTTTGAAGGATCTCGTCCTTTGAAAGTGAGCTACGTGTGTATGTAGGATTTCCGGAATTCGTATTAAACCCAAGTTCTTCTAATAAACAATTATAGAAATGTGCCTTACAAATAAAAACTATATATTATCTGAGGCTTTGTCTGCTGGTACCAGTACATATTGGTCATGTAACCTATCCAGTTCAGTTACTACTTCTGGATCATTAAATACAGAGGGATAACGTGTTTTCATAGTCCCTTTAAGTTTTTCGAATACGAGATTTTATCAACCATCGATGGCTTTCAGCCATTCAGACAAAGTGTCTGTACTACTACGTCTTCATGTTTGGCCCATCGTCTGGCATAATCTTCGACAGAATCCATAACTAAACTGAAATTCTGACGCCAAATTAAGGAACGGGCTTCCCGGTATTTAGGGCCCCTTAAAATAAGTTTTTTGAGGCTTTCATTTTCAACAATAGAAACGTCGCCGGTAATGACATGCCCGATAGTATTGTATTTGAAAGGAGATGAAGCACATGAACATGTGACAGTGTTGTGTAGAAGATGGTTGATGTCTAGGCACTGCAAAACCTGTTTGTAATTGAATAGCTTGGATGCGATGCTAGGTGTATAGCTATATGAAATGCAAGGCGTGGTCTTCAGTTTAAAATATGGTGGAATACAGGACTGAACTTTTTTGTGATTTAGAACATTGCCAATGTTTAAAGCGTCTATGCCTTTATTTGTGAATTTAAAGACATAGTATCTACGATTTCCTCAATATTTCAATCTCAATTGTTTGGGTCAAATATGTTAGTATTTGGAGATAAAAAACGAAAAATTGTTGAATTAAAACACATAGAAGTATAGTTTTATTGTATTTCACAACTTTCCACGTTTTTTTTATTTTTTGTCGTACGACAAAAATTCGTTTGCAAGCCCGCCCATATTATATGTGACCTGTATTTGCGCATGCGCATTTCCATTGTTGATAGTGAAAAGCATGGCGTCCAAAGCAAAAACAAATCGTGGCCGACCTGTTAAATTGACAGATTCAGCTAGAAAAAGAAATCGGAAAGAAGTTCTGGCGAAATACAACAAGACCAAGATAAATATTGGAAAGGAGCATGATCGATGGATAAGCCTCAAGGACCGTCTAAATGTAGGATCTCACGCCGAAGTCGAAATTGTAAATAAATCAACACGTGCTTACCTCAGCATCCATTGATTGATATCGATACGATCTAGGTCATTGCGTGTGCTTCTGGGATTGTTTCTGTGCATAATTAATTAGTTTGATTCTTACAGACGACGACAACAAATCAGCATTTATCCGTTAATTACGCTAATTATACAAAAAAGTGTCGACGTGGAAGATCATTATTCAGTCATATCTTCGATATTTCCGCAAAATTGCCGACTAAAAAAAATAACCATTTTCGTAGATACTATGTCTTTAAGTTTAAAGAAAAGACGTTTCTGTTCAGAACAGTCATCGTATGTAACGCGTGCAGGCTTAAACAGTCTGTGATAAGCGATGTCCATTATAATGGAGTTCAGTATGTATTCTGGGGTTGAAGAATCCGTGTAGGGATTCATTCTTGCTTCTTGAAAAAGTTTATTGAGATTTGTAAAAGGAACAGAATAAAGTTTGCTGCGAATGTGATGAAGACCCAATTTTTTGTTAACGTAAGGTAAAAGAGATGAAAAAGTTACATCATGTATGTAGGGTCGGTTGTACGAACGATGTACGTGACTTCGTTTACTTCTTACGTTAGAATTAAAAAGTTCCATCACATTAACACCATTACACAGTGGGCTTGATAGATTGCCTACACTTTGGATATTATCGTTACATCCATAGGGATATACAGTGCCAAGCTGTTTAATCCAAAATTCTTCACGTTGTCTACGGAAGGGGGTACTCAAGGTGGGATTGTTGGTCCAGTGGTATATTTTTTCAATTATACGAACTATCATAGACAAGATGGAATGGTCAGGAGAGTTGAAATGTCGATATAGTATCTGGTTACTCCCATTATTAATCTCGAATCGATGACCAGATACTCTTTTATTTAAGGGCCCTTGACAATTTGTAAGTACAATCATACAGGTTATATAGATACTGTGATCCGTTATATACAGTGACAATTTGTAAGTACAATCATACAGGTTATATAGATACCGTCACTGTGATCCGTTATATACAGTGACAATTTGTAAGTACAATCATACAGGTTATATAGATACCGTCACTGTGATCCGTTATATACAGTGACAATTTGTAAGTACAATCATACAGGTTATATAGATACTGTGATCCGTTATATACAGTGACAATTTGTAAGTACAATCATACAGGTTATATAGATACTGTGATCCGTTATATACAGTGTCAATTTGTAAGTACAATCATACAGGTTATATAGATACCGTCACTGTGATCCGTTATATACAGTGACAATTTGTAAGTACAATCATACAGGTTATATAGATACTGTGATCCGTTATAAACAGTGACAATTTGTAATTACAATCATACAGGTTATATAGATACTGTGATCCGTTATAAACAGTGACAATTTGTAAGTACAATCATACAGGTTATATAGATACTGTGATCCGTTAGATATAGTGACAATTTGTAAGTACAATCATACAGGTTATATAGATGCTGTGATCCGTTATATACACTGTGACAATTTGTAAGTACAATCATACAGGTTATATAGATACTGTGATCCGTTAGATATAGTGACAATTTGTAAGTACAATCATACAGGTTATATAGATGCTGTGATCCGTTATATACAGTGACAATTTGTAAGTACAATCATACACGTTATATAGATACCGTCACTGTGATCCGTTATATACAGTGACAATTTGTAAGTACAATCATACACGTTATATAGATACCGTCACTGTGATCCGTTATATACAGTGACAATTTGTAAGTACAATCATACAGGTTATATAGATACCGTCACTGTGATCCGTTATATACAGTGTCAATTTGTAAGTACAATGTTAAAGGTTATATACATACTGTGATCCCTTATATTCAGTGACAATTTGTAAGTACAATCATACAGGTTATATAGATACTGTGATCCGTTATATACAGTGACAATTTGTAAGTACAATCATACACGTTATATAGATACCATTACTGTGATCCGTTATATACA
The DNA here is from genome assembly GCA_030159075.1 of Atrina japonica. Lineage (NCBI taxonomy): Eukaryota > Metazoa > Mollusca > Bivalvia > Pterioida > Pinnidae > Atrina > Atrina japonica. The sequence continues at coordinate 102,746 of BROG01000858.1, forward strand.
GTGACAATTTGTAAGTACAATCATACACGTTATATACAGTCATACACATAGATTCTAAGGATATACAATACTAAGGATATACGATACTAAGGATATACTGTTTATGTGGAAATGTGTAGTCATACAGCTTATATCGATATATTCAAAAGTCATACACTTTATATCGATATTCTCAGAGGTCATACAGTTTAAATAGGTATTTGTAGGGGTCAAACAGTTTATATCCATATGCTCAAAGGTCATACACGATATTCTAAGAGGTTCATACTCTTTATATCGATCTTCTCGGGTGTCATATAGTCTGTATCTATGTTCTAAAAAGTCATACATTCTGTATGGATATTTATTAACCAATGACTTAAAATACACTGGAAATTGTCCATTTGATACGATTCCGCGAGTCTGAGAACTGGTCATTAATACAGGGCTAATACAGAAAACCGGTTAATACAGAAATTGTAACCGGTCTTATACAGAATTTTCACTGCCGGTTCTGAATCATGAATGGAGGCATTGAGAAAATGACCCCACTTCGAAATTAGTAAGGTATTAATCGGGAGTCCACTGCCTAATTAATCACTGCCTAATTATACACTGTCTAATTATTCACTGCCTAATTATCCACTGCCTATTTATTCACTCCCTAAGTATCCACTGTCTAATTATTCCCTGCATAATCATTCACTGTCTAATTATCCACTGTCTAATTATTCGCTGTTTAATCATTCACTGCCTAATTATTCACCGTCTAATTATTCACTCTCTAATTATTCACTATCTATTTATTCACTGCCAAATTATTCACTGTGCATAATTACGAAATGTTTGGATATCAACAAGTAAAAATATATGGATACCACTTTTAGATAGTTTGTAGACCATGTTAAGATATATACATGTATGGATATCACCAAGTTCACACAGTTTGTATGGATATTACCAATTTCATACATATACATATATGGATATCACCAAGGTCAGACAGTTTGTATGGATATCACCAAGTTCAGACAGTTTGTATGGATATCGCCAAGTTCAGACAGTTTGTATGGATATTACCAAGTTCAGAAAGTCTGTATGGATAATACCAAGTTCAGACAGTTTGTATGGATATTACCAATTTCATACATATACATATATGGATATCACCAAGGTCAGATAGTTTGTATGGATATCACCAAGTTCATACATATACATATATGGATATCACCAATTTCAGACAGTTTGTATGGATATCGCCAAGTTCACACAGTTTGTATGGATATTACCAAGTTCAGAAAGTCTGTATGGATATTACCAAGTTCAAAAAGTTTGTATGGATATCACCAAGTTCAGACAGTTTGTATGGATATCGCCAAGTTCAGACAGTTTGTATGGATATTACCAAGTTCAGAAAGTCTGTATGGATAATACCAAGTTCAGACAGTTTGTATGGATATTACCAATTTCATACATATACATATATGGATATCACCAAGGTCAGATAGTTTGTATGGATATCACCAAGTTCATACATATACATATATGGATATCACCAATTTCAGACAGTTTGTATGGATATCGCCAAGTTCACACAGTTTGTATGGATATTACCAAGTTCAGAAAGTCTGTATGGATATTACCAAGTTCAGAAAGTTTGTATGGATATCACCAAGTTCAGACAGTTTGTATGGATATCGCCAAGTTCAGACAGTTTGTTTGGATATTACCAAGTTCAGAAAGTCTGTATGGATAATACCAAGTTCTGACAGTTTGTATGGATATCGCCAAGTTCAGACAGTTTGTATGGTTATTACCAAGTTCAGAATTTCTGTATGGATATTACCAAGTTCAGGCAGTTTGTATGGATATCACCAAGTTCAGACATATACATGTATGGATATCACCAAGTTCAGACAGTTTGTATGAATATCATATACATGCATGGATAACCATTAAGTACAGTCATGACACATGCGTCCATTATATTACATATTTCATTACATTAGATTGTATTTTCTGTTGCACTATGCCAGTCGGGTCGTGTGGCAGTTCTCTATCACGTTTGAGAACACTGTAAGTATTTTAATTTTGGCATGCACTTAAGGGATTTGAAATATCAATAAGCAGACTATAAATAAATACAAAAACAAACAATAAATCGGTAGTATTTTAGTATCTATGACTACACAGCACACAGTAAGACCTACAGGTGAACTGATGTACTGATATCAGCAGTTGATATCAAACACCACCATCATCAATTGAATTATTCTCCTTTGATTTTCATTCCAATATTTCCGAACCCGATTAAATCTAAACTCAAGATAAAATATAGAAGTTTAACAAAATAGAGTCTGGGTGACCTCATACGCTTTGTTATGATTTTAGATAATTTTTACGACTATCTGAAATACGTTCTTCTACTGACAGAATTAAATATAAAAATTACGCGTTATCTCGCCACGCTAAGCAGCGTTGATATAGATAACAAAAAGCGATTTACGAAACCCCTACAGTAACCGAAATATGAAACCCCTACAGTAACCGAAATATGAAATACCTACAGTAACCGAAATATGAAATACCTACAGTAACCGAAATATGAAATACCTACAATAACCGAAATATGAAATACCTACAGTAACCGAAATATGAAATACCTACAGTAACCGAAATATGAAATACCTACAATAACCGAAATATGAAATACCTACAGTAACCGAAATATGAAATACCTACAGTAACCGAAATATGAAATACCTACAGTAACCGAAATATGAAATACCTACAGTAACCGAAATATGAAATACCTACAATAACCGAAATATGAAATACCTACAGTAACCGAAATATGAAATACCTACAATAACCGAAATATGAAATACCTACAATAACCGAAATATGAAATACCTACAGTAACCGAAATATGAAATACCTACAATAACCGAAATATGAAATACCTACAGTAACCGAAATATGAAATACCTACAGTAACCGAAATATGAAATACCTACAGTAACCGAAATATGAAATACCTACAATAACCGAAATATGAAATACCTACAATAACCGAAATATGAAATACCTACAGTAACCGAAATATGAAATACCTACAATAACCGAAATATGAAACACCTACAGTAACCGAAATATGAAATACCTACAGTAACCGAAATATGAAATACCTACAATAAACAAAATATGAAATACCTACAATAAACGAAATATGAAATACCTACAATAACCGAATTATGAAATACCTACAATAAACGAATTATGAAATACCTACTATAACCGAAATATCAAACACCTATAGTAACCGATTTATGAAACACCTACAGTAACCGAAATATGAAACACCTACAATAACCGAAATATGAAATACCTACAGTAATCGAAATATGAAACACCTACAGTAACCGAAATATGAAATACTTACAGTAACCGAAATATGGAACACCTACAATAAGCGAATTATGAAATACCTACAGTAACCGAAATATGAAATACCTACAATAAACGAAATATGAAATACCTACAGTAACCGAAATATGAAATACCTACAATAACCGAAATATGAAATACCTACAGTAACCGAAATATGAAACACCTACAATAAGAGAATTATGAAATACCTACAGTAACCCTAATACGATACACCTACAATAAACAAAATATGAAATACCGACAGTAACCGAATGTGAAACTCCTGACAGGTGATTTTTGATACAGAACACCCAAGCGGAAGATATATACAACTGTGTGTATATATAGTAAGGCGAACTGTTTGATAAAGATGTGTAGTATCACAGTAGAACTAAATTCGGCATATCTTTAAAAATCAGCTGGAACTAACAAACTGCTATTTTTGGAAGATGCATAGCAAATTCGTCATTCCGATACTAATTGAAAAAGGTATGGCCAACTCCCAAATATCCAAACATTTCAGATTCCTCTCCAAAAGAAATCCGTTTTATGCCTAAACTTCACTTTCCATGAAACACAAAAAGTTATGGGCTTCTCTTAGAATACCATAAAATTTGTAAATGTTTATCCTTGAGAACTATAAAATATTGAAAGATTAATAAAACGTGTGTTATATGTTATAATTCATTATCAACAAACGACACGTAGCAAGTTTGAAGTCATTCTGGACAGTTCTTAAAATATCTCAAAATTGACAAGGATTCCCCCTAAAATAACCCAAGGAATTTTAAACCTAAATGTAATACTAAATGGTGTTGTACGCTTCGTTTTCTATCTATGTTCCAATTTTATTGGTAATCCGTCGTGGTGAAACGGACATAAACCGTAAGAATCTAACGTTATTTATACGTAAGTCAAAACCGGACGCACGAGTTTTAAGTCGTGCGTCCTCTGCGTTTTTCACCGTAGGTGAGAGTCGATGGGGGCAGAAAAAAAAGTAGCAGTCAATTTGTTAGTTGGGAGATAGAACGACGTATGTTGCTGGGAAATCGCAATTTGTTGGGCATGCTCGTGCTTAAGCCTAGTTCACTTTTAGGAAAAATGGGTTCCATATGACAGCCTCAAGACCTCCGTACAAATTCGCGAAAGCCTCACGGCAATTGTACGATTGCCTTATGGTTGTCCTGCGTTTTATACCAAGACTGCAGCGAAACCTACGATAAATGCACAATAAGCGTATGGTTGTCGCGTGATAGCCGTACGTTTGTCTCATGATAGCCGTACGATTGCCGTGCAGTTGTCATTGAGTATAATAGGCAGATCCAATCTTTACACCAAACACACTGCTTCGGGGATTTGTTGCGAATTGTCTACAACCCAGGACTACCAAATCGTACGATCAAACAAATCGCAAGTCTTGCGTGAACTAGGCATTTAGGGCAGTCTGCGTGCTCGAAATTCCACAAGGAGGTTGTTCGAGGCCCGTACGTTCCTTGGCGTTCTTGCCGTACATACCCCGTAGGGTTGAAGTACGGTCGGCTGTGACTGAGGCTTTACGATTACATCTACAGTCCAAAAATTATTTCATTCTACAGTTTGTAACATCGCTTTAATTTGTTATGATATTACGTAACGAAATATATCAAAATATTATATTTTACTACCTTTACCCTTAAAAGAAATGTCTTAGAACCCCAATGCGAAACTTCTGAAAGTTAAAGGCAAAAGAAAGTGAAAGGGTTTTTCAATGAATTATCATCTTAAAACGTCAAATATTGGTGGTCATGTCATATTTTAATTTTTGAATTTACTCTGGGGGGGGGGGGGGGGGGGGGGGGGGTAAATACAAAAATTAAAACATGAGGGGGGGTAAATACAAAAATTAAAACATGACAGTCATATCTTTTTCCGCCTACACGCGTATCTTACTTCATTAGAGAAATAAGCTATGTTTTCGGGAATATTTTGATGATTCGACCTTGGTCTATATATATAATATATCTCAGATACTAAAGTATAAATCTTTAGAATGTCCAGGATATGGACACAGATCTGGTAAAAATTGGACAAACACGGAAATCTAGAAATCAGGAGATAGGATCAAGTGACCAATAACGAATCAAGTACAATTACAACAGAGAGAGAGAGAGAGAGAGAGAGAGAGAGAGAGAGAGAGAGAGAGAGAGAGAGAGGTCTAATATATGAAAATTCTAATAACACTTGCTTGCCTTCCAAACCAAACTTCTGTAATATAAACTATTAATACAGTGTGACCGACTAATTACATGTATTTACTTCCGAACATTTAAATTGCGTTATTGACAAATGGTCAAAACCGATGTCAATCCAGATTCACGCAGTAAATGTTCAGAAGGATAACAAAAGAATGTCCAGTGGACGATCTAATACTTATGTGTTACTATGGAAATCTCAATAAAAATATTTTTGTAAAATTTGTAACGGATATCGTTTTGAAAATCAGACATAATAAATACTCCTCGAATAATCGCAATCCTAATCCCTTTACTGAAATAAAGTGAACTCCCAAACGGTGCCTCACCATACGTTATAGTTCGCACGAAATAATTTTTTCTCAATAATTATTCCGTTCGCACAGAATTTTTTTTTCACTACTACGTCACCTCCCGAGCTCCGTAGATTTAAATTATTCCTGAACTTTACGTTTATATACTGCGATAACAGTAAACACTGAGTTGGAAATATTCTAGTATAGCCTGGGCGGACCTTTGAAATTAACATAATACCCTAGTCACACTACGGGCAGAATGAGCCGGAATGTCGTTGGAATGAAAATTCCTGGATATTCAAAGTGCATTCTAAATATTCTGTATGCATTCCGAATATTATGGTTCATTCTTGTGGCCAGTCCGAATATTTTGCTCATGTTCAAACTTTCGAGGAGCATTCCAAGCGGAGAAATATCGAACAACATTTGAAGTGTATTCCATCTGCATTCTGACTACATTCTAAATAGTCTTACGGCATTCTGACATCATTCGAAACATTTTGATCGCATTTGAAGGAGAACCCAAGTGGTAACTAGTTCTTTGTATAAAACCGTGTTTTATAGCTGCTGCTGGCTTTTGTAGTTGTAAATTAGCAGTCGCATATATATATATATATATATATATATATATATATATATATATATATATATATATATATATAGGCGTCGGAACCGGGAGGGGGCTAGGGGGGCTTAGCCCCCCCCCCACTTTTTTGCAAATATAGACATAGGACATAGACGTTTCTGGCGTGTGTATGTGTTTTAAGTTGGTTTAGCCCCTCCCCCCCCCCTCCCACTTTCAATTTGCTTCCGACGCTATATATAATATCACGCCATGCCGAGGGGAAATATTATTGAAAATCAACTGCTGGCTAAAGAACAGGCACGGGTCCTGTTGGTGGAATTGCCTGTCGCTGAGTCCATAATAGTTGGGCATGTACTGATAAAAATACCCAAGATTCAGCAACATTTTTAACGTGAATGATTAACGCCCTTGTTCGGAACTCTTCAGATCCGATAGGGCGTGAAATCTAACCAGTTAAAATGTTTCTCGCAGTTCTCGAAAAAAACGAGAACCCAATCAGAGGCGTCCATTATATGTTTCTTGCGGAGTTTGTAAATTTCAAATATTCGAGCTGCTTTCTGTTTGAATTCTTGAATGCTCTAACCATATTCAGTGACTAATCTAGAAGCGTTCTGACTGCATTTGACGTGAATTCGTACAGTATTCGAATGGCATTCTTACAAACTTGTCAGAATTGATGCCAATTTGATTTCCCTCCGGAATGTGGCCCGAATTTTGTTTTCCGTCTGGTTCTGCCTATTTCCTGCTGACTCCGAATAAGTGTGACGGGGGTATAAAATCGCAAAGATCACAAAATAGTACATCATTTCGGGGCTCTTCCTCATATAATATACGGGTCTAGGGGATTTGGACTATACCTTAAATTTTAAGGTTACATCATGGGCTAAACTATCATATTAAGCCCATGGTGGGATATATTCTACAACAAATTAGGTGACAGATCACATAACAAATGTCACAAAGGGTCACCATACTTTGGGGTTTTTTATCATTGCGTTGTTTGGGTCTAGGGGATTCGGGCTATATTTTAAATCAACACTCTGGGCTAAGCCATAATTCTTAGTCCTTAGTGGGAAATATTTAGTATAGTCTGAGCTGACTTTGAAATTAACACAAAGAACATAGCATTATTATCTGGAAAATTTTCTGATATTTCTATTGACATATCTGAGTAAATGTTCAGATATATGGGGCGCCGTTTTACTTTTTAATACAAGTTAGTGATATCACTCTTTCGAATAGGTGATATCACTTATGCGAATAGGTGATATCACTTATACGAATGAGTGATATCATCTATTCGAATGAAAGATATCACCTATTCGAATGAAAGATATCACCTATTCAAATGAATAAGTGATATCAGCTACTCGAATTTTCGACTAAGTGATATCACCTATTCGAAAAAGGTGATATCACTTATGAATCAATGCCAATGAATGCTTCCTGCACAAAAATGAAATATATTCCTGGGTCTAACAAAAATATTACTTATGTCATCTTGGGCATTATATATTATTATTTTTTTTGTTCCTTACATTTGGTCCAAAGAATTATATAGGATGTTTTAAGTTCAACTACTTCTAAAACAATTTTTTGCGGAAATCGGCCCCTTGTTCAAAATGGTGAGAGTCGGCGGTATGGTATCGGCGGCTCTGTCTGTTTTGAATGCTGATGAACGCCTGCTACAGACACGGGAGACGATTCCGATTCTGCAGCGCTGCGCCTTTATCATGATACGGTAATATAGTCCATTGCGCTTTGTTCTTCCATATGGGCCTAGTGATATTCACTGCAGATCTACATTTATGGAAGAAATGGGGAGCATAAGGTTTTTACTGTTTCCAAATTTGAATAAGTGTGTCGAATGAGTGATATTACCTATAAAAAGTATAAAGTGATATATCCAATTTGAATGTGATATCACCTTATACGAATAAGTGATATTACTTATTCGTTTTTATAAGTGATGTCACTTATTCGTGTAAGTGATATTACTCTTTCGAATAGGAGATATCACTTATTCGAATAGGTGATATCACTTAATCGGTATTCCAATGGGTGATATCACCCATTCGAATAGGTGATATCACTTATTGAATAAGTGATATCACCTATTCGAAAGAGTGATATCACTAACTGGTATTAAAAACTAAAACGGTGCCCCATACAGATAGTGGTATCCATCTCTTGTTGTTGCATACAAAAAGGGTCCAACCGTCATTCGAACATGTGTGCGCGTGTGACTGTGTGTATTTCTTTGTGTGTAGCATTTTCATAATTTTGAATATAAATAACAAACACATAAGATTTTAATACTTTAATGATGTCCAAATTTTTCACGATCATTGGTCAAAGATTGTGGACACAAAGGCTATATCGACATCGTATACACTTCCGATGTCTTGACTTAAAAAAGCAAGGTCCAAATTTCCCATATATCCAATAATGCCTAAGGACTAAAGGTTAGCCCAGAATGTTGACTTAGAACAAAGGTATAGCCTGCATCCCATAGACCCGTATAACGCAGATAAAACGCCACCGTATGGTCCCCCTTTTGTGACCCCCTAGACACATAAAACACTAAGTGAAAGAGTCCTTAAATGAAGTACCCCCACCTTTGTGATATTTGCGATTTATGCTAATTTCAAAGACCCGTTCAGAGTATTCTAGAATATGTCCCGTTATGGGCTAACTGTGTAGGGTTAGCCCAGTATGTAAACGTCAATTTATTGTATAGTCCAAATCCCCATGACCTGTAGAATACTATATAAGAGTCCCAAAATCAAATATCCTCCTTTGTGATATTTACTATTTTTATAAATTCATAAATCCGTCCAGACTATACTAGATTATATCCCATTATGGGCTAAATGTGAAAGGTTAGCCCAGTATGTAAACGTAAAATTAAGATAAAGTCCAAATCCCCTAGACCTGTAGAATACTGTGAGATAGAGCCCCAAATTGAGGCAAGCCTTTTGATATTTGTTATTTATGTAAATTCATGGCCAACCTCAGAAAGGTTTGCCCAATATGTAGATGTAAAATTTAGATATAGTTCAAATCTCCTAGATCCGTAGAATACTGTGAGGAAGAGTCCCGAAATTCGGTACCCCAACTCGGTTATATTTCCAGTTTATGCTAATCACAAAGGTCCGCCTGGACTGTACTAAAATATTTCCCACTGTGAGTTTAATATGAAATATGAATCCAATATGTGAACGTAAAATTAAGATATAATCCAAAAATGAAACAAAAATGAGAGAGAGAGAGAGAGAGATATCATAATGGCAGAGTTGTTCAAGAGGTGTTTAGCCTAATCAGTAATTAACACATATATTGTGTTTGTTTTTACCGTTTTTCTTGAACATGTAATCATCGATTTTGTTCAAACTTTGCACAAAGATAAGATGGATGAACACAGTTATACGCGCATATTTTTAAATTAAGTGTTTATAGAAATACCGCAGTTTAAAATCGCAAACTGTGTAGCTGCTGACTTTACAATCACGTATACTATAAAAATAAAATAAATAAATGAATACTAATTAATACAATCAATTTGGAGGACATCTGATCACTGTTTCAAGAGAAGAAGAATTTTAAATATACATGTATATCAAGTTGTATTCCCGTTGGCCCCTCTTGGGAAGCCAACGGATCCTCCGCGGCCCAGATCATATTTTAGGCCTAGTATGTGAATAGTATTCGTGTTGATGTTTCTTTTTCTTAAAGCTGTCATCGCAACTTTAAAAGAAGTTTTGAATTCGAAAAATATATATCATGCTTTTGAAACACCCCGATTTATTATTCCACAGGCAGACATATTTGTTAAATGTTATCAATAGAAATTGGCTCGAAATTCCGCTATAAAGGGCGAGTCCACAGAATGATCATTATTTCACACCTCTACTACCAAAGCGAAACAATGGACAGATGACATGTAATCAAAACATGCACTTTACTCAAATCATAAACATTCCGCATTAATTTTTACATCAAAGACTTCAATAAAGATACGTAATAAATATATTTTATACCTATATGTAGTTTTAAATTCATTATTTTAGTATCTGTAAAATAATATGCACTTTGAACAAAATAACAAATGAAATCCTACCAGTAATCTGCACCCTTTCGTTATGCTGTTTACATAGCGTCACACATTCTGGTGAACTCGGTAAAGTGAGCAGTCGGGTCACACACACTTGACCAATGACAAGGTACTCTTGTAATATTTTTACAAAGATGGCAACAAATAAACGTTACAAGAGACAAAGATGTAAAACATTGCTATCAAAATTTTCGAAATGGATGCAAGTGGCCCTGTAAAACGAGCCGAGTGTTTGAATATATATATCCGAGTTAACCTTGGTCTGACCTGTCTTTGATTCGTTATTTCGGAAGTGAGGACATTCATATCATAAGAGGTGGTCTGAGCTCCTGTTTGTTTATAATTTTACGATTTTCTCATGGGGGATTTGGAATTATGTTTGATATTCTTATGTTTAAACTGATTAATTACATGCTTGTGAACTGTATATTAGCCGGCTAAATGTCCGGATAGAGTAAATGAACTTTGTTGATATCGATATTTATTTTCGACATTTTGGTGAGTTATACTCAAACTTCATTACTTCACACGTTTGTTCTATGCGACTGTTGTTAGACAATTACGACTGATTTTGCAGACTCGCCTTTTATTTCTGCTGTAGGGGCTTGACTGAACAAATATGGCGACCACTGGAAGCAAAACACTGGGGACTTTTCAAAGACGATATTATCATTATTATTATTTTATTAAATTAGTTTAAAAGTTGAGATGACAGCTTTAAGGTATAATAGGTGGCAGGTAAGTTTCCTACGGCTACACTGGTAAAATTTATAAATTAAATTAAATTAAGTTTTAATTGAAAATTAAAAATTAAATAATTGTCGTCTTTCACTTGATAAAGGCTAAGTGGCCAAAAATTTGTGTCATTTGAGTGTTTTACTGTTTTTTCGCGTAAAAAAAGATCTTTCACGTGTTTAATAATGTATTTGAACACACATTTTATCATGATCTCGACTATATGTCAGGGAGAAAAAAAATCATTGTGACAGCTTATATCGCTTTAAGCACTTCTCATGAATGGTCAGTCTGCACAAAACATAGTATAGCCGTGTATGGCATCTTCCAGTAATATTTATTTGTCTTTTTGACAGCGGACATGTATGTGTACTTTGGCAATGCATAGTCCCTGACTATCTTAAGTTTCTAAAGTTGGGTTAAGATAGGATGCAGTAATCTTTAACCGTGAGAATAGGACACTTTTTGGTGTAAAACTAATGGGTTATCGAGCTGTTGTTTGCTAACTTTTAATTTTTTAAATTCAACAGTTAGCAAATGACAGAGTCAATGGACTATGAGGTATGGGGTGTTGGACCATTGGGGCGTCGGGTTAAAGAGATGTCGGGAGATCGGCGTTATAATTATGCAATAAACGTATAGAACAATGACGGATCTAGAATTTTTCAAGAGGGGATGGGTTAATTTGATGCTGGTGACATAAAATTATACTTTTCCAAACTATTTATGCAATGCAGAGATTGTACTTCTTCAAAAGCATGATGATGAATTACAGTTGGAATGGGTTCATATTTGAAAAATTTTCGATGAGCGGAGCGAGGAATGAGAACTTTCCGACCTTTTATAGAAAATTAAAGGTTTTACACCTATTTTATCAACTTTAGGGGGCTCGCTCTCCTGGTCACTACACATACTTCTATCATGTTCCCACTTTTTGATTTACCAGAGGTTTAACTAAAAAGTGGGAATCTGATAATTAATTATTGTGTTCCCACTTTTTGATTTACCAGGAGTTTAACTAAAAAGTGGGAACCTGATAATTAATTATTGTGTTCCCATTTTTTGATAAAAGACCTGGTAACTTAAAAAGTGGGAACATGATATTTTTAAGTGGTGGATTAATTGTGAGATAATATTTCATTAAGGGGTCGGGTTTTACGCATCTTTCAGGTATCTTTGAAATTTGGAATCCCGTAGACGTATTTTTCTGTGCCTAGATGGGATAATATGCCTAGCAATCCGCTATTAAATCACAATGATTAATCATCTTAAAATAAGGTTGGATCCGCAAAAAATGTTACTTAAAATCAATGCAAAATTTCAGCTGAGTATCAGCGAGACATTGAATTATGACCTCCTTATCCTTAAAAGTATTTCGTTGATAGATTAATTCAGAAGCCCGATGAGGTATTCTCGAACTTCCAGACACAACCCCAATCCCCCGTGGTTCAGGGTGTGCTTCCCAGAAATGTTCGATTTTTAAAGCCCAGAGAGTTAAATATCACATTGCGACTCCCTTTTACACTGGCCAATCATTGCCTTATCACTTACCCAAATAACTGAGTTTCAGAAAACACAAATGCATGAGCATGATGATTGAGTCCAGATTTTTTTTTTTTTTTAAAGCTCTTGGGTACCTTTTTCTGGATTTCAAATGTGTTGATAATATAAAGAAAAAATTGTATGTGAAAAAATGGCGGGGGCCAAGCCCCTCTGCAACCTTCCCTACACCTATACTCGTGGCCGTGTGGTTAGAGCATTGCGCTTTGAACCATGGAGCCTCGCTGGAACCCAAGCTGATTTTTGTAACTGGGTTCTTGTCGCAACCATATAGGCCTAACTGAAAATCACTATTCAAAATTCAAATTCAAGTATTTGATCAGTGTCCTCACACACACACACACAAATGGATGTAGACAGTCATCGTATTAAGCTTTCAACCAAACTTTGTTTTCAATTATGTATATAAATGTCTATGTTAGACGCCAACAAAAAATATGGCAAGTGTAGCTAGTCGAAAAATCGAATAGTGAAATACTTGTTTATCTAGTCGAAAAATCGAAGAATAATAGTATTATCGATTTCAATCTCGTGTTTTTCTTTTCAGAATTTAATTTCTTTTAAAATGTTTAAAAAATGTTCCGATTTGAAAATAGATCTATTTGTCGATTAATGTCTCTATTGAAATAATTTTGATTATTTCTTCGTTCATGGTTGTAGAATCAGAAATACCACCAGTCGGCAAACGTTTGATATCTGTGTGTGTGTGTGTGTGTGTATGTGTGTGAAATAATGCTTGTTGTAATTCTTGGAATGAAATATGATAATTTAGTTCAGTGTTCATGACTTACCAGTTGACAGCGGTGGTTACGTTGTACATTTCATTCAATATAGAGGATACACATTATCGTCATAAGTGTATACATTATCATCATAGGTGTATACTAATCATCATTGGTGTACAGTTATCATAGATGTACACTTAATCATCATAAGTGTACAGTTAATCATCATGTGTACACTTAATTATCACACGTGCACACATTATCATAATAGGTATATACATTATCACCATAGGTGTACATTTAATCCTGTGTACACTAGTCATAGATGTACATTTAATCATCAAAGGTTTACACCAATCATCATAGTTGTATATTTAATCATTATAGGTGTACACTTATTAACATAAGTGTACACTAATCTTCATAAGTGTACATTTAATCATCATAGGTGTACATCTAATCATCATAGGTATACACATTATCATCATAGGTGTACACATTGTCATCATAGGTATACACATTATCATCATAGGTATACACATTATCATCACAGGTGTACACATTATCATCATAGGTGTACACATTATCATCATAGGTATACACATTATCATCACAGGTGTACACATTATCATCATAGGTTTACACATAATCATCATAGGTGTACACATTATCATCAAAGCTGTACACTTAATCATCATATGTGTACAGATAACTCATTCACCCTAAAGACACATTAGGACTTGCCTAGGAAATTGATTTATGGAGTTTATTATTTTCCAGGGGTTGATGAATTGATCATCAAAGGTGTACACATTATCATCATAAGTGTACACTTCATCACCATAGGTGTGCACTTGATTGTCACAGGTGTACACTTATTTATCATAGGTGTACACTTAATCAATATAGGCATACACCTTACTATCAAAGGTGTACACTTAATTATCATAGGCATACACATTATCATCATTGGTGTACACTTAATTATCATAGGTGTACACATGATCATCATAGATGTACACTTAATTGCTATAGGTGTACACTTAATTATCATAAAACACTTAATCATGATATCTGGACACTTAATTATCATACTGTACACTTAATCATCATAGATATGCACTTAAGCATCATAGGTGCACATTTAATCAGATTAAACATTTGATTATTATTTCAGTTTATGAAGTCATATAATACTAGAAATATCCTGATAGCAGCATTTGTACCCTTTATTTTGAAGTCACAGCATCAACACACATATGTACTTATACAGGTACAATCAATGATAACATACAACTGATCAATTAACATAGATGAAATCCTATTCAATAAGTATTACAACTGCCTGACCTGAGTACATAATTCTGTATTGCCATATTACAGTTTTAATAGTGCAGAGTAAATGCTATTTGTATTAATGATGTAAGATAGAAAACATACATCGGCATATTATGTTATATGTGCTATGTGATTATAAACAAAGATGAATTAGTCCAATGAGGAGAATTATATTCCATATTTGATTTACAACACACAGATAGCTGTGATACTGTATAGAGGCTTATTTTTGCCCCATATCATTTTTGCTCTACTACACTTGCAAACGGATTGGACCCATTTGGACTTTGCCCAGACTTGTAACAAGTTTTATTTAACTTATGCATGTCTATTTTAGACTGATAACATTCAAGTTGTTTTAAAACAATTTTGTGTTTTGTGTTACTTTAAACGATTATATGGTTTTGAATTTGACCACTGATGATGGGTGCAAAAATAAAATGAGGGCAAAAATTTCCCAGTATATCTAGATCTCATGATAAAATATGACATGCTGTCCAGCAGGTTTATATACCATTACTGCAGTCTGACATACCATTACTGCAGTCTGACATACCATTACTGCAGTCTGACATATCATTACTGTAGTCTGACATACCATTACTGCAGTCAGACATACCATTACTGAAGTCAGACATACCATTACTGAAGTCTGACATATCATTACTGCAGTCTGACATACCATTACTGCAGTCTGACATATCATTACTGCAGTCGGACATACCATTACTGCAGTCGGACATACCATTACTGCAGTCAGACATACCATTACTGCAGTCAGACATACCATTACTGAAGTCTGACATACCATTACTGCAGTCTGACATACCATTACTGCAGTCTGACATATCATTACTGCAGTCTGACATACCATTACTGCAGTCAGACATACCATTACTGCAGTCAGACATACCATTACTGCAGTCTGACATACCATTACTGAAGTCAGACATACCATTAACTAAGTCAGATATACTGTTACTGAAGTCAGACATACCATTACCGATATCAGACATACCATTACCGAAGTAAGACATACCATTACTGAATTCAGACATAAGATATACCATTATTAAAGTCAGAAAGAATGGAGATATACCTTTATTGAAGTAAGACATACCATTACTGAAGTATGACATACCGTTACTGAAGTAAGACATACCGTTACTGAAGTATGACATACCATTACTGAAGTGAGACATACTGTTACTGAAGTATGACATACCGTTACTGAAGTGAGACATACTGTTACTGAAGTATGACATACCATTACTGAAGTGAGACATACTGTTACTGAAGTCAGAAATACCATTACTGAAGTGAGACATACTGTTACTGAAGTATGACATACCATTACTGAAGTGAGACATACTGTTACTGAAGTCAGAAATACCGTTACTGAAGTGAGACATACTGTTACTGAAGTATGACATACCATTACTGAAGTGAGACATACTGTTACTGAAGTCAGAAATACTGTTACTGAAGTGAGACATACTGTTACTGAAGTATGACATACCGTTACTGAAGTGAGACATACTGTTACTGAAGTCAGATATACTGCTACATTTTTCTGTATATAAGTCAATGATGATATATGACTTTTTTTTAATAAATCAACTCAACTGTTATCATGATTAACACTGTATCAGGGAAGATATTCTTACTTGCCCAATCTTTTGATTCTAAAATATGTGGGTGATATATATATAAAACCTACTTATATGGTATTATCTAGGTCAAAGTACTTGGTGCCAACTGTTTCAGGCTGATCATATGGATTTTCTATATCTACTCCTTACACTCCCAATTAATAGTGAAAGAAAAAATACTTCTAAAAAGTAGGTCAAACAGCATTATCTAGGTCACAAGATCATAAGTGTCGGTGCCATTCAATAGGGTTCATCACAAGAATTGTACACGTAAAATATATTTCAAAACTTATAGCCAAGGTTAAAAATGCTATTATCTAAGTCCTGAAGCCAAAGATAATGATACCAACTGAAATGGTTGTTCAACGGATTGCACATTTTAAATATCATAGCGCTACTCCTTATACTTTTAAATATATAGCCTAGATTGAAGTTTCTGAAAAGCACATATGATTCAAATATCAGGTCACTAGATAAAAAATCAATTGATATCCCTCATCATAAGGAATCTACATGTGAAACACCATCACCCTATCGTAAATATAGGTAAAATATATTGCCTACATTCAAGTTTTGTCCAGGGATACAGAGAACAATGCTGATGTCACTGGTAGCTCTCCATATATCATGTCCTGGCTATCACTTATACAGTGACATCACCACCTCCAGTTGAAGCAGCACAAATTTTGACATGTGCTATGGACTTATTGCCAAAGCAGTGCCTGTTCAGTTTCAAGTGTCATATGACAATCACATGACTTTGACTTTAGTCATATGACAGACATGAGACCTTCATTTCTAATGTCAAGTACTTAGTGAAGGAACAGTCATATGACAGACATGTGACCTTCATTTCTAATGTCAAGTACTTAGTGAAGGAACAGTCATATGACAGACATGTGACCTTCATTTCTAATGTCAAGTACTTAGTGAAGGAACAGTCATATGACAGACATGTGACCTTCATTTCTAATGTCAAGTACTTGGTGAAGGAACAGTCATATGACAGACATGTGACCATCATATCTTATGTCAAGCACTTAGTGAAGGAACAGTCACTACCATATTTAAGTATTTGTTATGAGCAGGTATGAAAACAAAGATAGGAGAAAAAACACAAAAACTACAGGCAGTAGTGTATAACATGATTCTCTTTGCCTAGCAATTATACAAGTACATACATCATATTATATATCTAAGTACATACCAGATATTATATTATATAAGTACATACCAGATATTAAATATCTAAGTACATACTGGATATTATATATCTAAGTACATACCCAATACTATATATCAAAATACATATGGGATATTATATATCTAAGTATATACCAGATATTATATATATAAGTACATACTGGATATTATATATCTAAGTACATACCCAATATTATATATCAAAATACATATGGGATATTATATATCTAAGTATATACCAGATATTATATATATAAGTACATACTGGATATTATATATCTAAGTACATACCCAATATTATATATCAAAATACATATGGGATATTATATATCTAAGTATATACCAGATATTATATATATAAGTACATACTGGATATTATATATCTAAGTACATACCCAATACTATATATCAAAATACATATGGGATATTATATATCTAAGTATATACCAGATATTATATATATAAGTACATACTGGATATTATATATCTAAGTACATACCCAATATTATATATCAAAATACATATGGGATATTATATATCTAATATATACCAGATATTATATATATAAGTACATACTGGATATTATATATCTAAGTACATACCCAATATTATATATCAAAATACATATGGGATATTATATATCTAAGTATATACCAGATATTATGTATCTAAGTACATACCAGATATTATGTATCTAAGTACATACAAGATATTATTATCTTTGTAAGTACAGTGAAACTTGTATATAAGGAACCCCTTACGGATATAACAAAACCAATTTTTATAGGGAGGTGGTCTTCAGCTCAGGTGAGCTAAAAACTCCATCACACTGTGACTGGCCTGAGCTCTAAAGCACAATAAGTTTTTCACACAATATTTTACAACTCAACATATAAAGCTGGGGAATCATTAACAGCCTTTGTCTTTTTCCATTCTGTTGTTGGTATTCAAAGATAGTAAACATACTAAAAACCAGCTATATTAGATAAGCCACTTCAATCTATACCAACTGCTGGACTGAGAATAATTATAAGTCCATATCAATGATTGAAACTAGTGACAAAATGATGGTATATACCATCTGATATATTGCATAAAACATATCCGTACATGTAACACACATAACACAGATCATGACACATGACATAACACATGACATGGACCATAACATATGACATAACACATGACATGGATCATTACACATGATATGGATCATAACACATGATATGGATCATAACACAAAACAAAATACATGACATGGATCATAACACATGATATGGATCATAACACAAGACAAAATACATGACATGGATCATAACACATGACATGGATCATAACACAAGACATAATACATGACATGGATTATAATACATGACATAACATCTGATATGGATCATAACATATGACATAACATCTGATATGGATCATAACACATGACATGGATCATAACATATGACATAACACATGATGTGGATCATAACACAAGACATAATACATGACATGGATCATAACACATGGCATGGATCATAACACATGACATGGATCATAACACAAGACATAATACATGACATGGATCATAACACAAGACATAACACATGACATGGATCATAACATATGACATAACACATGATATGGATCATAACACATGACATGGATCATAATACATGACATGGATCATAACACATGACATGGATCATAACACATGACATGGATCAAAACACATGACATGGCACATGATATGGATCATAACACATGACATGAATCATAACATTACATATGACATAATACATGACATGTATCATAATACATGGCATGGATCATAATACATGACATGGATCATAATACATGACATGGATTATAACATATGACATAATACATGACATGGATCATAACACAAGACATAATACATGACATGGATCATAACACATGACATGGATCATAACACAAGACATAATACATGACATGGATTATAACATATGACATTACACATGACATGGATCATAACACAAGACATAATACATGACATGGATCATAACACATGGCATGGATCATAACACATGACATGGATCATAACACAAGACATAATACATGACATGGATCATAACACAAGACATAATACATGACATGGATCATAATACATGGCATGGATCATAACATATGACATGACACATGACATGGATCATAACATATGACATAACATCTGATATGGATCAAAACACATGGCATGGATCATCACATATGACATGACACATGATATGGATCATAACACATGACATGACACATGATATGGATCATAACACATGACATGGATCATAACATATGACATAACACATGACATGGATCATAACACAAGACATAATACATGACATGGATCATAACACATGACATGGATCATAACATATGACATGACACATGATATGGATCATAACACATGACATGGATCATAACAGATGACATGACACATGATATGGATCATAACACATGACATGGATCATAACACATGACATGGATCATAACACATAACATAACACATGGCATAACACATGACATGGATCATATCACATGCCACTAGTCACAATGATATGATACAGGTCATAAGGCATGGCACGGGTCATGACACATGGATAATAACACATGGATAATAACACATACTGCCTTATTGCCATTTTATGCAGTACCCTGTGGAGGTGTCTTGTTCAAGCTTTTGTACAGCAAATAAAAAAATCAATAATTCAGATAAAATTATATCAAATTATTTAAAGACATAGTATCTACGAAAATGGTTATTTTTTTTAGTCGGCAATTTTGCGGAAATATCGAAGATATGACTGAATAATGATCTTCCACGTCGACACTTTTTTGTATAATTAGCGTAATTAACGGATAAATGCCGATTTGTTGTCGTCGTCTGTAAGAATCAAACTCATTAATTATGCACAGAAACAATCCCAGAAGCACACGCAATGACCTAGATCGTATCGATATCAATCAATGGATGCTGAGGTAAGCACGTGTTGATTTATTTACAATTCGATATTTATACATAATTGTATCGTTTACATTAACGGTTTGCATGAAATTAACTTATTTTTATCATTTAATCCTGTTGTGGCTATTTTCCTTAACCTAAAACATCAATTATTTGAAAATGTAATTACGTACCAATCGATCAGGATTTTAGCGACTTCGGCGTGAGATCCTACATTTAGACGGTCCTTGAGGCTTATCCATCGATCATGCTCCTTTCCAATATTTATCTTGGTCTTGTTGTATTTCGCCAGAACTTCTTTCCGATTTCTTTTTCTAGCTGAATCTGTCAATTTAACAGGTCGGCCACGATTTGTTTTTGCTTTGGACGCCATGCTTTTCACTATCAACAATGGAAATGCGCATGCGCAAATACAGGTCATGCTAAGGTTATATGAATATGGGCGGGCTTGCAAACAAATTTTTGTCGTCCGACAAAAAATAAAAAAAACGTGGAAAGTTGTGAAATACAATAAAACTATACTTCTATGTGTTTTAATTCAACAATTTTTCGTTTTTTATCTCCAAATACTAACATATTTGACCCAAACAATTGAGATTGAAATATTTGAGGAAATCGTAGATACTATGTCTTTAAGACTCTGACAATGTTAAAAGAGTAAAATTACACATCTCAATACATGACTCGGTTACAGGGTTGATGACAAACTGCTTTGTAAATATAAATCAACAGTTGTAGAAATATCAAATATCATGTTTCTCTTATAATGAATACAACGATGTACTAAAATAAACAAGGATATATAACATAAATAAGGTGCAATATGTAACTTAGGGAATGTTTAGCACTTTGCTTTCTTATGAAACAATAAAAAAGAAACTATTTCTCGTGATATTTTATTTTCTTTGGAAAATTCTGTTTTGTTACAATAGCTGTGTATATAATTTAGAATGTAATTTCTTATATCCCATCTGCCTACTATATCTTGTGGATCAGATATTCAGAAAGAAAAGGTAGGGAAATGTTTTTTCTCTCACTTGAGACTGATTTGTCCGTAAATTTTAGATGTCGGGAAAAAATGTTATCTCACCCTGTAGGGTGAGATAATCCCATTCCGGTAGTGCCAGGACTACTGTTTAAAATGTTGTTGTCTGTAGATGGATGCAGTTGCTCCTTTTTACTGTTTCAACATGAGAGAAAAACAGTCAAACACCATTTTGAGGGAGGGATGGCTAAATCTCAATCCTCGGCACAAAATTTTGTTAATCCATGACTCGGCAAGCCTGTTCATGGACAAACAAAATTGTATGCACTCTGATTGAGATTTCTTCATCCCTCCTTCAAAGAGGTGTTAGATAGTATTAATCATCTACATTTCCAAAAATTATAGGACCACTATCACTCCAAATTCCTACGAAACTAAGCAACTAAAATTAAATACCAATATTTCACAATATATCATAACATAAAAACAATAACAGGCACAAGTGTTACCTGAAAACATCCTGAATCAAAAATATCACAAAAAGCTTTTGAAATATAATCTATATTTACAGAGAGCTTCTAAATATCAAATATGACCACAGATACCCTTACATCAAAATCCTAAGTACGTATGTACAAACAGTACCAGTATGTGATATGATAAATGTTATAATCACATACATTACTACCAGTATGTGATATGATAAATGTTATAATCACATACATTACTACCAGTATGTGATATGATAAACATTATAATCACATACATTACTACCAGTATGTGATATGATAAATGTTATAATCACATACATTACTACCAGTATGTGATATGATAAATGTTATAATCACATACATTACTACCAGTATGTGATATGATAAATGTTATAATCACATACATTACTACCAGTATGTGATATGATAAATGTTATAATCACATACATTACTACCAGTATGTGATATGATAAACATTATAATCACATACATTACTACCAGTGTTTGAAATAAACAATATCACAAGTACACATGTACCTAAATCTGACAGTTTGATATACAGTTAAAATTTGTTGTGTCAAGATCGGAAATCTCGATCTACCCGATTAATCCAAGACATCAAGCACCAGTCGTGGCAGTTTACATTCGATATCGTAGTAAAAAAAGATCCGATAACTCGAGATCGGAAAAGTAAGAAAAAAACAACAACTAATGTAGATGTTGAAACATTCTCCAGATAATTCATTTCAATGTGAAAGAGACCAGTTATCCCGAGGTTAAAATTTTTACATCATCATTAAATTATTATTTGATGATATGAATAGTGCTGAACAAATATGCCTTCTTTATTGTTTTTTGAGAACATACAATAAAAAAAAAAAAAATAAAAAAAAATGTTTTTTACTTTCCATTCTTTAACTTGTGTTTATGCTTACAAGTATTCTGGCAATTACTGAAAAGCTCATGAGAGGAATTGGATTATATTTAGTGACAGACCTTTTAATTTGAGGACCCATTTATCTTGATTTTTTTTTTCTTGGTTCCAACGACTTCAAGACGATGTTTGACAGTATGTAAGTTAAGTACATGACATTGTGTACCTAAATTTTACAGTTTCATATATATAAAAGTCAAGTACAAGTGTACCTAAATTATCAGTGTGATATGATAAACATGAATAAGATAGAAATAAATGTAGCCATTGTCTAAAAATGTTAATCACGTGAACAACTAATTATAATTCACAAAGAGGCAAGCATATATGTAGGTAGAGTCTCTGTCAGATAATTAAAATCTACAAGTGACAAGTTCATCTGTACCCCAGGCCTATGTCAGATAATTAAAATCTACAAGTGACAAGTTCATCTGTACCCCTGGTCTCTGTCAGATAATTAAAATCTACAAGTGACAAGTTCATCTGTACCCCAGGTGTCTGTCAGATAATTAAAATCTACAAGTGACAAGTTCATCTGTACCCCAGGTGTCTGTCATATAGAAAAATCTACAAGTGACAAGTTCATCTGTACCCCTGGCCTCTGTCATATAAAAAAATCTACAAGTGACAAGTTCATCTGTACCCCTGGTCTCTGTCAGATAATTAAAATCTACAAGTGACAAGTTCATCTGTACCCCTGGTCTCTGTCAGATAATTAAAATCTACAAGTGACAAGTTCATCTGTACCCCTGGTCTCTGTCAGATAATTAAAATCTACAAGTGACAAGTTCATCTGTACCCCAGGCCTCTGTCAGATAATTAAAATCTACAAGTGACAAGTTCATCTGTACCCCTGGTCTCTGTCAGATAATTAAAATCTACAAGTGACAAGTTCATCTGTACCCCAGGCCTCTGTCTTATAAAAAAATCTACAAGTGACAAGTTCATCTGTACCCCTGGTCTCTGTCAGATAATTAAAATCTACAAGTGACAAGTTCATCTGTACCCCAGGTCTCTGTCAGATAATTAAAATCTACAAGTGACAAGTTCATCTGTACCCCTGGTCTCTGTCAGATAATTAAAATCTACAAGTGACAAGTTCATCTGTACCCCAGGTCTCTGTCAGATAATTAAAATCTACAAGTGACAAGTTCATCTGTACCCCTGGTCTCTGTCAGATAATTAAAATCTACAAGTGACAAGTTCATCTGTAGCCTGGGTCTCTGATATGATCAGCAATGTACCCACAGTATTTATGTTTAGCATCATTACTACGTGTACATGCAGAGTGTTCAAATCTATTTAAGGAAACTAGTGGTGGTCAGTCTAGTGGAGGTCAACATATGGTGTGGTCAGTCTAATGGAGGTCAGCATATGGTGTGGTCATTCTAATGGAGGTCAGCATATGGTGTGGTCATTCTAATGGAGGTCAGGATGTGGTGTGGTCAGTCTAATGGAGGTCAGCATATGGTGTGGTCAGTCTAGTGGAGGTAAACATATGGTGTGGTCAGTCTAATGGAGGTCAGCATATGGTGTGGTCAATCCAATGGAGGTCAATATATGGTGTGGTCAGTCTAATGGAGGTCAACATATGGGGAGACATCTGAGTACGTTTAGTTTTACAACTTGATGAAAAATAAATCTTTAGAGGTAGAAACAAATCCAGTGACATCCTTGTTTTATTAACATTACCATGTTCTATTTGCACAGTTTTATAACAGGAGATGATTGCAGCATTATATATTTTTGTCTTTTTTCTTTCGATTTTGATGTTCAGTTTCTCCTCATTTGTGAAGGAAAATACGGAAGTATAAACAGAAAGTGATTTCATCTATTTGGAAATACAGAGTATAATGTAAAAACGACCTTTTGTAAAATAAAAACATGCAAAATATCAATATATTTCCATAATTAAGACAAATCAAAACTGTGAACTATTGAGCTTCTTCCTGATGTATCAATTAATTCATAACTACAACAAACCTATCACATCTCTATTTACGTAGAAACATTTTGAAATATATCTATTAGATTCAAGGAACTTTTACAGAATAATAAACACTCTTGAATTAACTTAGGAAATAGGTCAACAGAAAATACAAGACATAAACTGATAAAGTCCTATAAATCAGCCATATGTTGACCTAGTTTACTACATATAGATGGTCTTGTAGATCAGTGTTGTTTAGGCAGCAGTTAAAAAGAAATACAAATATTATTTTACTGCAAAAATTACAGAACATTAACTTCTTATTTCATTTTCTAGCAGTAGATATCTGACAGCAGGTATGTCTTAATAATGATTAGCAACAAATGTGATTTTAAACATTATGTAAATAAAAACAACAGCATTTAGCCTCAACAATAATCTACATCAAATATAAACCTTATATACATCTAAAATATTGAGGACATTAACAAAGATTATACATCATAAATCACAGACTTCTAGAGAAAGTCCTCTGAAAGTTATTTATAGTAATATGACTTTGTACTTAGCATGTTAAGTCAGTCTTGTTAGATATGACTAGAACAAATAAAGAACATGTAACTTTTGTATAAAATTAAACATCCTAGTCATGCCGCACATTAAATCACCTCTTATCGCATCCTAGGACCAATGTAAGATCAAGGGTATATCACAAATAGCTAGGTGTCTCTATTGTACGATGTCATCCACTTAGCTATACTTACAATACTTATCATTATATCACAAATAGCTAGGTGTCTCTATTGTACGATGTCATCCACTTAGCTATACTTACAATACTTATCATTATATCACAAATAGCTAGGTGTCTCTATTGTACGATGTCATCCACTTAGCTATACTTACAATACTTATCATTATATCACAAATAGCTAGGTGTCTCTTATATTACAAATAGCTAGGTGTCTCTATTGTACGATGTCATCCACTTAGCTATACTTACATTTCATTATTATCTATCTTACATTAAGAGATAAATCACAGCACTTAACTCTCTGGCTGTGCTAACAATGCCAAGCATTTGCTAGTAGCTACAACATGGTTAGCTAAAATCATGATCACATTTCCTTTCTATGCTTTCATTAGCAGTTAACATGGTTAGCTTATTAGCAGTTATCTGACAGATGTGTCATATATGACTACAGTAAAACCTACATCACAGTGAAAACTAGTATAATTATCAAGTACCTGCTTTAGGCTTGTATAATTATCAAGTACCTGCTTTAGGCTAGTATAATTATCAAGTACCTGCTTTAGGCTAGTATAATTATCAAGTACCTGCTTTAGGCTAGTATAATTATCAAGTACCTGCTTTAGGCTTGTATAATTATCAAGTACCTGCTTTAGGCTAGTATAATTATCAAGTACCTGCTTTAGGCTAGTATAATTATCAAGTACCTGCTTTAGGCTAGTATAATTATCAAGTACCTGCTTTAGGCTAGTATAATTATCAAGTACCTGCTTTAGGCTAGTATAATTATCAAGTACCTGCCAAAAGCAAGTAAGTGTAAAAAAGTAAAATTGCAAAGTAACAAAAATATGGTGTAAACAAGTGTTAATGCACTCTACTCAAAAAGCTTGATTATGTAAACAACTGTCACTTGCAAAAGTAAACATTGCTGTCTATAAACAACTGTCATGTACAGAATTAAACAACTGTCTGTAAACAATTGTCATGTACAGAAGTAAATGTCAATCTGTAAACGACTGTCATGAACAGAGGTAAATGTCGATCTACAAACAACTGTCATGTACAGAAGTAAACAACTGTTATGAACAGAAGTAAATTTTGATCTGTAAACAACTGTCATGTACAGAAGTAAACAACTGTCACATACAGAAGTAAACAACTGTCATGTACAGAAGTAAATGTTGATCTGTAAACAACTGTCACATACAGAAGTAAACAACTGTCATGTACAGTATGTAGACAATTGTTACCTAAAATGTCAAACATTCCAGAGTGTTTACAACAACTACAATCAGACAAATATACCTCAGTTTTAATTTCACCCAATGATGCTTTAGGACATTTAATAATTTAAAATGCTCAACAGAAATTGATGTTAATTATATTGCAAACAGTTTGGTTTGATGTCAACTAAACCTACATAACAAATCATCATCACCATTGTCATCATCATCATCATCACCAAATCTTTGTGAATGGTATTTTGTTAAATCCCGGATCCTTTTTTAAATCCCAATATTTCCCAGTGTACATATAAGTTTCTTTAGAACCATCACTGTATTTTCTGAAAACAACAAAGATATGTTTAAATCTAATTATCTCAATGAACAGCTTTTCTTGAATAACTATCTAAGATCTTTATTTTGTGAATCAAAACTTCTGCACAAGAGTATCATATACACATCGTAAAGATATTGAGCACAAAAAGGTTTATTCCCAGAGATGTTTGATATCTTGCAAACATAAAAGTAGAAATATGTCTTATTTTATCAAAAAATTATTTAAACTAAACTGAATTTCAATTTCACCATAATATTTGATTCTTCTGTAAACAATGAATTCTTACATCAGAATATATTTCCTAGTGATATATGAAGGCGCGACCAAGCTGGGTATCAGTGGTTTTGTACATTGATTGGTATTTCATAAGAGACTGTCGTTCCAACTATTTAAATAATTTTATAATTATTTTTTGTTTTCTGAGACTGCCTTATACAGTTCACAATTCATCACTGCTTTTCAGTTTAGTAAATAAACACATCTGAATAGAGGTAAATTTCAACCCGTACCTTTACATTACATTTTATAAACAACTTTCACATCTCTGGACCAAACATTTTTGAAATTGCAAATGTGTTATGTAGTATATTTAGAAATACTTTGATGTTTTATAATTATACACTTTTTTTTCTTCTGCAAGATTTTTATTTTTCTCTGTCCTATACATACTGAAACATGCTATACATAAAAACACCCATAAATACAGACTTATTACCTACTGACAGTAGATCTTTACATAAACACCCATAAATACAGACTTATTACCTACTGACAGTAGATCTTTACATAAACACCCATAAATACAGACTTATTACCTACTGACAGTAGATCTTTACATAAACACCCATAAATACAGACTTATTACCTACTGACAGTAGATCTTTACATAAACACCCATAAATACAGACTTATTACCTACTGACAGTAGATCTTTACATAAATAAGACACCTACCATAACATACCCATAAATACAGACTTATTACCTACTGACAGTAGATCTTTACATAAACACCCATAAATACAGACTTATTATACTGACAGTAGATCTTTATAAACACCTACTTATTACCTACTGACAGTAGATCTTTACATAAACACCCATAAATACAGACTTATTACCTACTGACAGTAGATCTTTACATAAACACCCATAAACAGACACTTACTAGTAACTGGACAGCCCATAGAGCAGACCCAAAATAGATTGTTATTACATAAACACCTGTTAACTGCGATGTGATAACACAAGTTGACATACTTGAACCATAGCGACTGATATTCTGATTTCTCCTCTTCTCGTTTTTTCCTGTATTCCCTTTGCAGCTGTTCTACCCTCTGTTTCTCATTTTCTGATTCTTGGATCTTTCCTTCCTCCAGCAATCTAAACAATGCCAAAAGATAACAGATTAAAATATGTTTTTCTCGGTACTATAACATGTTATCCAAACAACCAAAAATTGTTGACTGTAAACAATGGGTTTCTTAATTAACACTGGGGGCCTCTTTGGCTGAGTGATAAGAAAATCTTAAATCACAAAGTCCGATGCCTGTAAAGTCAGTGCAGGTTTAAACTGGAAGCTCTCAGCTGATTATATGTCAGCATTAACATATAATTAATCAATGACTCATTGATCTGTAACTGACCAGTACAAATACATAGTTGACCTTTAACCAGTGAAGAAGAAGAGAATGCGTAAAATATAACTTGACATGTACTTGGTCACAAGTGGATACAAAACCCAACCAACAACAGATTAAATTGAATTAGGAATTTTAGCAACATTTTACTGGAGTTAGGAAATTTAAAAACACAAAATGTTTGAAAATACAAGTATCTCTTCAAATTCATTATATTTCAATTGGGAAATTTTGGGGAAAAATATTATTATTTTGCACTGGGAATGGGGCCTTATTTCAGCCCCCTATAGTACTGGTACAGTAACAGTTCCCGGACGATTTGTGAATACAGGTATAACTAATGAGATTGTATGGGATATTTTCCTACATGTTGTCTGCTTAAACATTTTGAAGGGATGTACTGCAGTCAGAAATCCCCATCCAGATATCTATAACAGAGATTGTTATATCAATATAGTTGTATTTCTCCCAACTTTCCTTTTCAATCTGTGGGGGAAAATGTCATGACAACATGAGAAAGAAAAAAGATTATTAACCTTTTAAATCAAACAGAACATATGGATATAATCATACTGTTATAAAATTGCTCATTTCTAACAATAAATTTATAAATTTTGTCCAACTCAAATTTTGTAGAGCCTAAAAAAAAGCATTAAATGTAACCGTCCAGGATCTGTTACAGTAAAGGTTTGGAAAATGGCACTGCACGTCATTCGGGGAAACTAAAATGAAGTCTTTTAAAATCTTTCCCAATTATTTTTGTGCAAATTTTAAACCTTTTACCATATAGAATTTAATATTTGTGTGAGATTTTAAGAGAAATTATAAATCATAACAGGACTGAAAGTCCTGAAAGGCAAGTCCTTTGTCAAATCTGAATTGGTGAATTTATAAAAGAATATATTATATAACTGTACCTACATGCTGTTACTTTTTAACCTGGGAATATACATCCTTGATCTACTAAAATCAGAAAGTATAGGCTGTCGTATACCATGGTACATCTTAAAACTAAACCATTTCTTTGAAATGTAAGAAATTAGAGGATGCTTATTTTTATTTTGCATCAGTTAAAATTTATACATTTTATGAGTTGTTTACATTGACACTACAAAACAGCAGACATACATGTACAGAGTCGGACTTATATTTACATGTAGTCTTGGGATATAATGCAGGTAAAATCCAGAATTTGACAAATTTGTACAAATTTACAGCAGATCTAGGACAATTTGATATTTCTAAAATATACATGCATTTTTAAATAATCATGTTTATTTACAGAAATAACAAAATTTTTCTCGCGGAATAATTTTGTAAATTCTGTAATTATTCTTTCAGTCTAATGAAATATGTCAAAATTTACCTGAAGCAATCTTATCCTCCACAGAATCCTTATTTTCTCAAAATAAACAAATCTATCTAAATTTCAAAATGATTAAAATATGAATTCAATTTCCTTCATGTAAAATTCAGATATTTCAAATATTGCTTTAATTAGTGGATTCTGTGTGCATTTAAAAGCTAGTAGTTTTATATAAAAACAAAGAAGAAAATAACAATAGTGACAAATATTTATGTCCCATGACTGTAGATCTATCACAATTAACTTTCAGTAGCTTTAAAAATGTTGCATTATTCAGTTCCCTTTACTCCCTGATTTTTTAACAGAAAAAAAACGTTCGTTCAACAACCTGAAAATTACATTGTTAATTGGTATGTAAAAATGGAGTAATAAATGTAGATCGATGTCTCAAATACAAAATGGGTTTAAAAAAAATTTAAACATCAGGTCGAACTGATTTAGGGTCATAACACCCGTGGTAGCGATGACCAATGTGGATACATCAACTAAAACCACCTGGCTTGACTTTAAAACTGTATTACTGGTAGGAATCATGCAATAGCTATCTGCATCTATGTTTGTGCTATCCGACCAGAACCAAGATCGAGTAAACTGGTCTTTTATTCTCTCACGAATGAACAGAATTCACATCACAACAGGAAAGCATCTTACTCGATGTCGGACATAAACAGTTTAATCGTGAGTTTGTCTATGATTAACTCCTGCGAGTAAGCTTGAAAACTTGAATAATCGATCAGTTAAGTAAAAATTCATATTGTATGAATAAAAAGAAAACAATGATCGATTCCAGTTTCTAAATAATGCAAATTAAAATGGGTATCAATGTCAAAATCAGCAAAGCTGAACTGAGGGAATTCCCCTTTTCAACAAACGTCCTATATCACCTGACTATAATAATTCATCACAGCATTTTCGACTGTCTTCATTGTTGAATTTTAGTTTCAATGAGTTTTCAAATTAAAAGAAACAGCGTCCTAGTTCAGCAGTAATAAGGAGAGTATGCAAATGAAACAGGATTCAAATTAGACACAAAGAAGTATTTTAATGGTTGAATCTCGGGTAACTATTTTCTACAGCGCAGGTAGTAGTTCAGCAAATCCTTTGGCACATTGATTTTTGAATGGGGTTGCTGACAATTTTGAGCCTGTCATAGCCTTAAAAATCATCCAGGAACTGTTACAGTACCAGTAAGGTAGAACATTCCTGATAGTACAAATACCGTTTTTTTCTAAAGTTGCTACAATAGCATGTACAGTAAAGTTTTACAGTTTTACTATAGTCATTTTTTGTTAGGACCTGGACTTTCATGATATTTACTCAGAAGTTTTAGAGAGAAGGAATTTTCAGTTTTTACAGCAAGATGATCACTTAAGGGAGGTGGTCTTAAGGGAGATGGTTTTTAAGGGAGGTGGTATCTTAAGAAAGCTAGTCTTTTAACCTTTTGAACTCTGGCCACCTGAAATGAGTTGTTTGCCCACCCTGGGCTCCTGAACTGAGTTGTTCGCCCACCCTGGGCTCCTGAAAAGTAATGCCAAAACCTAAATCTCCCTTTTTTCCTTTATTTTTTGTTTGTAAATTGATTACTATGAAAAATCGTTACTTTCATGATTATCTACAGATTTATCCCATTCAGAATCACTATATCTGAATTCATCATTAACCAGACTTTTCTTGTCATAAGGGTTCAACACCAGTTTGAGAACTTGATCAGCTGTCAACAGGATTGAGTGCCTTTTACTATAATGTTTAAGCCAAGTTACCGAGCAATATTTCTAGAAATGTTCTACATGAAGCATGATTTATCAAATACAAGATGTTACAGGAGCTCTGATTGGCCAGTGAGAGCTATAGAAAATTATAAATAACAGAACAAATTCCAGGCCTGAAACCAGCCATCAGGGTATACAGGTGTTTATGTTATGTCCGATTTTCTAGCCTCCACAGTTCAAATGGTTAAGGGAGGTGGTTTTTCAAGGGAGGTGGTTTTTTAACGGAGGACTTTAAAGGGATGTGATTTCTTAAGGAAGGTGGTTTTTTAAGGGAGGTAGTCTTTTAAGGATGGTGGTTTTTTAAAGGAGGTCTTTTAAGGGATGTGATTTTTTGAAGTTAGGTGGTCTTTTAAGTGGTCTTTTAAGAGAGTTGTTTTATGTTTGTCATATTTCCATCAAAGTATTTACAACAAGGGCAGTATCTTAACAGAGAGAAATAAAGGGACACATGTAACTTGTAGAATTAAATGAAGGGACACATGTGACTTGAGGAATTATCACAGGTAAGTGTGTTGCCTCCCCCTTCCATTGTAAAACCAGGGTCCTTAATTGCTATGCTCTTATCACAGGTAAGTGTGTTGCCCTTCCATTGTAAAACCATGGTCCTTAATTGCTATGCTCTTATCACAGGTAAGTGTGTTGCCCTTCCATTGTAAAACCAGGGTCCTTAATTGCTATGCTCTTATCACAGGTAAGTGTGTTGCCCTTCCATTGTAAAACCAGGGTCCTTAATTGCTATGCTCTTATCACAGGTAAGTGTGTTGCCCTTCCATTGTAAAACCATGGTCCTTAATTGCTATGCTCTTTACTACCCATGGTTTCATGCAACTGAAATCTCTCGTAGGTAATGAATATATATAAGGAGTAGGTGTTGTCCATTTTATCCCAAATCTTTAGGGATGAATGAGTAAACTACTTTGATAAGTTTTACCTTTGATCTGGTCGGAACCGTGTATCAGTTGGGGGCAAGTGTTTGGTTTCTTCTTTATCAAGCTCATTCAGCTCTATTGCAAATCTGGTGAAACCATAGTATAATTCAAAATCATCTGGCATTGCACCTGAAATGAGTCAAGTTTTAAAACATAATATGAGAATAGAAATAAGTACATAAACTATATCAACCAATAAGATAATAACAGAACAAGACAATAAACCAAAACAATGAACGTCGTCAGTTTCGTAATAGATCCAAAACAACCAATATCGTCAGTTTCATAATAGATCCAAAACAACTAATATGACTAATGTTGTCAGTTTTATAACTGTCATATAATGTGTTCTGTATGTTTACTTAATTAACATTATGTCCCATGTTCTCGGTGATCAGGATAAGCACCTGACATGCACCAGTGTCTCATTTAAAATGAAAATGGCACACTAGCCTTTCTAGCCATGCATCATGTTACATTTACACATACACACACACACAAATTCCAGTTACACTATAAATGCTTAAGAATCCTATGTAAAAGACCAATGGCGAGTATAAAAATATACGGATATGACATAGTTAAGTCATTAATCTGATTGGTTGACCCATTTTTATCACTAAAATTAAAGACTGAATGACTTCTAAATGGAGGAGAAAACCATTGCATTGCTTTGTTAACTGTACAACAATGAAATTTTGGAGCTATATTTCAATAGTTCCAAGTCTAGTAGGACAACATCCTCAGATTTAAAATATAAGATTTAGATGTAATTTCAACAAAGGTTCTCGGAGAAATTGTATGAATAATGCACCGACCGATGGGATCATCTGTGTGATGATTGCCGACCAACATTGATTCATTACCCATAAAATATCAGTTCACTGCCACACAAGGATTTACATGTGATGTACCTGGCAATGGTAATCCTTTAAATTTTTTTTAAAACAATGTGGGAAACTTTGGTTTCTGAGACATATACTTCTAAAATATTCTTTAAAACTTTTGATATTGATAAAACCTGAAGTCTATGCTTAGTTCATCATATAGCAACTGTAGATAAATTGACAATGGTGGTCAAACTCATCATTCAATTCAGGACTATATTTGCACTTGTTCTGTACCTTACAATTTCCCTCCATTAAAATGTCTACGTGAAAATTGCATTAAAAAGTAATACAAAATTTCATTGCACAATTTACAAATAATTCTAGCAATGGGACAAATCAAATTTATTGTACCATCCAACAGTTGGTTTGTTGCGAATCAAAACCAATGTCACTACTAACATGACCACATGAATGACTTGTGTGCTATGAAGTTGTTATCTTGCCTAGACAATTGTTGATAAATTGTTTCATATTATTTTCTGCAATTTGTAGTTAAATGATACTTGCATTGACATTAAACACTGATGCAAATCTATGAATGTTTTTTTTTTTTAATTCATGTTCATGGCACATACATTTAGAACAATGGCACATAGATTTTTCAAATGGCCCAATGATGCCCCAGCATATGGTGTCACTGGTACATTCACCTCATAGCCTATTCTAATCACTGGGGTCTGTGATGGTCACTAGAGTAACAACTACAGTATTCTACATGTTCAATACAATCGAGATGTTCATCTAAGATCAAGAAATTAGATTATTTGGCATCAAAACAATCTTTAAATTTCATGATTTAACACTAATACATCAGAAACTCCATAGACTTTAATGAATTTCAAATCGTTGGTTATACAATGTTATGTGTGGCCACTGGAACCTAAGCTGATGTTTAAATGTTTAGTATGTTGTACAGTATACAAATCATATCATACAATATCAGATGTCAAGTTGTATATAATGTTATACTTTGTAGCTATTATATCATATACAATATCAGATGTCAAGTTGTATATAATGTTATACTTTGTAGCTATTATATCATATACAATATCAGATGTCAAGTTGTATATAATGTTATACTTTGTAGCTATTATATCATATACAATATCAGATGTCATTGTTGTATGGAATGTTATACTTTGTAGCTATTATATCATATACAATATCAGATGTCAAGTTGTATATAATGTTATACTTTGTAGCTATTATATCATATACAATATCAGATGTCATTGTTGTATGGAATGTTATACTTTGTAGCTATTATATCATATACAATATCAGATGTCAAGTTGTATATAATGTTATACTTTGTAGCTATTATATCATATACAATATCAGATGTCATTGTTGTATGGAATGTTATACTTTGTAGCTATTATATCATATACAATATCAGATGTCATTGTTGTATGGAATGTTATACTTTGTAGCTATTATATCATATACAATATCAGATGTCATTGTTGTATATAATGTTATACTTTGTAGCTATTATATCATATACAATATCAGATGTCATTGTTGTATGGAATGTTATACTTTGTAGCTATTATATCATATACAATATCAGATGTCAAGTTGTATATAATGTTATATTTTGTAGCTATTATATCATATACAATATCAGATGTCAAGTTGTATATAATGTTATACTTTGTAGCTATTATATCATATACAATATCAGATGTCAAGTTGTTTACACTGTTATATTTTGTAGCTATTATATCATATCATACAATATCAGATGTCATTGTTGTATGGAATGTTATACTTTGTAGCTATTATATCATATCATACAATATCAGATGTCAAGTTGTATGCAATGTTATATTTTGTAGCTATTATATAATATCAGATGTCATTGTTGTATACAATGTTATATGTTATATCTATTATAGGTCTGTTGTACAGAGACATAGGTACAAAATGTGCTTCACTGAAGATTACCTGGGCGCCATATACACTTTGCAGAAGGTGCATGACCACAATATAATGCTTCATTCCATTTACCAAACAAACTGTGCATAACTTTTTTCTCTGGATTTAAAATTTGACCATAGACTTCATGTCTTTTAGATGACCACTGGCTTGCCTAGAAAAAACAACTACAATTTAAAATATCAAGAAAATAACAGACATAGTTAATCTTAAAACACAAACATAATTAAAGTACTAATTAGGTTGTTGTGCTGACAAAATAAATCTAAGATTCAATCTAGATCTACATCCATTTTTCATATAATAGTTCTTTATATAGGCAAAGTATAGGTGAGATAATATAACAAGAGGCTCATCCACCAACTAACAGGGGTACGTGGAGGTTATGATAAATCACGTAACCGCCTTTTCATTTTTAAGTTTTCATTATTGCTATTGTAACCTGCAGGTTATGGTCATTCCTTTTAGTTTACAATTTATTAAAAATGTACAAACTTTTGTCCCCTTTGGACCACCTTTTGGAATTGTAACCCCTTTTGGGATCCATGGATAAATCCTGATAACTTTTCATTCTAAAACTTTATGTGGCTTCACATGGGAATCCTTCCTGTCATGTTTAGTTAAAATTGACCAACTGGTTACAGTAAACTTTGTAAATATCAACTTAACATTCATGATTACAACATCTGAAAGTCATCTGATCATTGGTACATGAGAAGATTTTTAAAAGAGATGTAAAAAACTAGCTCCTTTTCATTTTCAAACTTGCAGATTTACATGGGGATGGTTCATGCCAAATTTAGTTAGAACTACAGTATTGGTTTTAGAGAAGAAGAGGAAAATGTCTCAGATTAAGTCAACAACCACCATTATTTTCTTATTACTTAGGCCTGCTAGGTATCTGTGAACCTTGACCTTTGACAATATCACCTTGAAACTGTCAAAATTTCTTTTCAATGTCTCAATTTCAATGAATACAAATAATGTAGTTATCTGACATAAGCTGTAAATACAGTCAAACCTGCTTTAGCAACCATCTGTGTATAAAGACCATCTGTGTATAAAGACCATCTGGTCACATAGAAAGTTTTTTCGCCATCCCCAATGATACCATCTGTGTACAAATCAACATCTATATAAAGACCACCTCCTTACAGAGGACAGTTCTCATGTCCCTAAAGAGGATGTTATATACAAGTATTACTGTAATGGAGTTCATGAAATATGATTACCTTTTTAAATGTAAGTTTACAAGAAATATTTCCATTTCTAATGTGCATTTCCCCGTACTGATCTACCCAGCGTTGACCTCCAAGTATATTGTGTACACAGGTTGTAACTTTGTTCCACTCGTAATGATCTTTGTACCTATAAAAGACAGGTATTACCTCTTCATAAATTCTTGCAATTTCATTGGACAATAAGCACTGAGAATTTTCAACTATCTTGATTATACCAAGGTGATATTCAGCAGGGTGATATACAAACAATTGTCAAATGCCCAAAGATGGATGAGTGTACCGTTCATTTTTCTATGTTGTAATTAGATCTAACCTGTAAGGTTCCACTAAAATTACCTAAGTGTTTGAATGAAGATTGAAATATGTGTGATGAAAATCTAATGGAATTGAGAAAAACAATCAGAGAGCAGAGAAGAAATTCAATGCTTTGACAGATTTGATATATTGTTGTCATAAATATATGTACTGAAGTCAGTAAAAAGACATGCTAGCTTTAATGGAGGAGAAATATTTAAAAAACTTGAGCATTAAACATTAAAAACATAGAACAGTAAAACATAGTGTCACGTACCAAAAGGAATGGATGAAACGTCATCAAATGTGATGAATTTATGTAGGTTTTTCCATGAATAAAGTATAAATATAAAATTGCTATTGGTATATTTCTTGTTTTAAACTAATTCAATGAATACTGTGGATTGGTATAATACAATAAATATAACATTCCTGATTGGCTGGTAGTGGAGAGTCAACTCTCTAAGGAATAATATATCAATACAGTGTACAATTGCCATACCATAGTTACACTCTTTGTACCTACAGCAGACAGGTAACACCGTGTATGTTACGCTCTTTGGACCTACAACAGACAGGTATCACCGTGTATGTTACGCTCTTTGGACCTACAACAGACAGGTAACACCGTGTATGTTACGCTCTTTGCACCTACAGCAGACAGGTATCACCGTGTATGTTACGCTCTTTGCACCTACAGCAGACAGGTATCACCGTGTATGTTACGCTCTTTGCACCTACAGCAGACAGGTATCACCGTGTATGTTACGCTCTTTGCACCTACAGCAGACAGGTATCACCGTGTATGTTACGCTCTTTGCACCTACAGCAGACAGGTATCACCGTGTATGTTACGCTCTTTGCACCTACAGCAGACAGGTATCACCGTGT
Organism: Atrina japonica; assembly: GCA_030159075.1. Classification (NCBI taxonomy): domain Eukaryota; kingdom Metazoa; phylum Mollusca; class Bivalvia; order Pterioida; family Pinnidae; genus Atrina; species Atrina japonica. Next base: position 141,197 of record BROG01000858.1, read on the forward strand.
ATGTTACGCTCTTTGCACCTACAGCAGACAGGTATCACCGTGTATGTTACGCTCTTTGCACCTACAGCAGACAGGTATCACCGTGTATGTTACGCTCTTTGCACCTACAGCAGACAGGTATCACCGTGTATGTTACGCTCTTTGCACCTACAGCAGACAGGTATCACCGTGTATGTTACGCTCTTTGCACCTACAGCAGACAGGTATCACCGTGTATGTTACGCTCTTTGCACCTACAGCAGACAGGTATCACCGTGTATGTTACGCTCTTTGCACCTACAGCAGACAGGTATCACCGTGTATGTTACGCTCTTTGCACCTACAGCAGACAGGTATCACCGTGTATGTTACGCTCTTTGCACCTACAGCAGACAGGTATCACCGTGTATGTTACGCTCTTTGCACCTACAGCAGACAGGTATCACCGTGTATGTTACGCTCTTTGGACCTACAGCAGACAGGTATGACCGTGTATGTTACGCTCTTTGGACCTACAACAGACAGGTATGACCGTGTATGTTACGCTCTTTGGACCTACAACAGACAGGTATGACCGTGTATGTTACGCTTTGGACTTTGGACAGGTATACCGTGTATGACACGGTATGCACCTACGTGTATGTTACCGTATGTTACGCTCTTTGGACCTACAACAGACAGGTATGACCGTGTATGTTACGCTCTTTGGACCTACAACAGACAGGTATGACCGTGTATGTTACGCTCTTTGGACCTACAACAGACAGGGTATGACCGTGTATGTTACGCTCTTTGGACCTACAACAGACAGGTATGACCGTGTATGTTACGCTCTTTGGACCTACAACAGACAGGTATGACCGTGTATGTTACGCTCTTTGGACCTACAACAGACAGGTATGACCGTGTATGTTACGCTCTTTGGACCTACAACAGACAGGTATGACCGTGTATGTTACGCTCTTTGGACCTACAACAGACAGGTATGACCGTGTATGTTACGCTCTTTGGACCTACAACAGACAGGTATGACCGTGTATGTTACGCTCTTTGGACCTACAACAGACAGGTATGACCGTGTATGTTACGCTCTTTGCACCTACAACAGACAGGTATGACCGTGTATGTTACGCTCTTTGCACCTACAGCAGACAGGTATCACCGTGTATGTTACGCTCTTTGCACCTACAGCAGACAGGTATCACCGTGTATGTTACGCTCTTTGCACCTACAGCAGACAGGTATGACCGTGTATGTTACGCTCTTTGCACCTACAGCAGACAGGTATGACCGTGTATGTTACGCTCTTTGCACCTACGGCAGACATGTATACGCTCTTACGCTCTTTGCACCTACAGCAGACAGGTATGACCGTGTATGTTACGCTCTTTGCACCTACAGCAGACAGGTATGACCGTGTATGTTACGCTCTTTGCACCTACGGCAGACAGGTATGACCGTGTATGTTACACCCTTTGCACCTACGGCAGACAGGTATTACCATGTATGTTACACGCTTTGCACCTATGGCAAACAGGTATTACCATTTATGTTATGAAATTTGCACCTATAACAGACAGGTATGACCATGTATGTTATGACATTTGCACCTATAACAGACAGGTATTACAGTGATTTTACTGACTTTGAGCTGTTATAAGTATATACAATATTTTACTTACTTTGGCAATTTAAGATGAACTAATCCTATTGGTTGTATCTCCATTGACTTTCCCCAAAACTTAGTTTTTATGCGTGTGTCTGAAAATTCAATAATAAATAATATAATTTAACATAATCATACAGAAATCCTAGATGAAAACAGAAAATAATGGGTCATGTAATATCTACATATCAGTGTATACGAATGATCTTTCTAGCCATACGCCTGTAACATGTGTAATACATGAAATATCAATCTATCTATTATACATAAAATATCTATTTATGATACATAAAATATCTATCTATGATACATAAAGTATCTATCTATTTATGATATATAAAATATATATCTATGATAAATAAAAATCTATAACATAAAATATCTTTCTACAATATATAAAATATCCATCTACATATGATACATAAAATATCCATCTATATATGATACATCAATTATCTATCTATGATACATCAAATATCTATCTATCTACCTATCAAAAGTCATGCATTATCAAGGCTTTATCAATATATTCCTGCCCTAACCATGCTAACAGCATAACAGGGTTTTTGTTATAATTTTGTTTGGATCTTTACATAAAATGTGCACAAATTCTTTTGATTCAGATTTCAAAAAATAAATCTGTATTACCTATCCACTGAGGAGTTCTGCCCTAAATGTATTTTTGCCGCAAGTTTCATTTTACAGGTAGTGGTGGACCCAGATTATTGTCGTCATTTTCAAATGTACAGAAGTTTTATCGGATGCACCATCACTGTATTGTCAAATGACCCACCCTAATAACATACCCCTGAACTAGGGGGCACCATCACTGTATTGTTAAAAGTGATCCACCCTAACAGCATACCCTGAACTAGGGGGCACCATCACTGTATTGTTAAAAGTGACCCACCCTAACAGCATACCCTGAACTAGGGGGCACCATCACTGTATTGTTAAAAGTGACCCACCCTAACAGCATACCCTGAACTAGGGGGCACCATCACTGTATTTTTAAAAGTGACCCACCCTAACAGCATACCCTGAACTAGGGAGCACCATCATTGTATTGTAAAAAGTGACCCACCTTAACAGCATACCCTGAACTAGGGGGCTCCATCACTGTATTGTTAAAAGTGACCCACCCTAACAGCATACCCTGAACTAGGGGGCACCATCACTGTATTGTTAAAAGTGATCCACCCTAACAGCATACCCTGAACTAGGGGGCACCATCACTGTATTGTAAAAAGTGACCCACCCTAACAGCATACCCTGAACTAGGGGGCACCATCACTGTATTGTTAAAAGTGACCCACCCTAACAGCATACCCTGAACTAGGGGGCACCATCACTGTATTGTAAAAAGTGACCCACCCTAACAGCATACCCTGAACTAGGGGGCTCCATCACTGTATTGTTAAAAGTGACCCACCCTAACAGCATACCCTGAACTAGGGGGCTCCATCACTGTATTTTTAAAAGTGACCCACCCTAACAGCATACCCTGAACTAGGGGGCACCATCACTGTATTGTTAAAAGTGACCCACCATACACAGCATACCCTGAACTAGGAAGCACCATCACTGTATTGTGTATAGTGACCCACCCTAGTTTAGGGTATGCTATTAGGGTGGGTCACTATACAATGTAAGCAGGTTTTTTCTATGATATGTATAAGTTCTAGTAAATATTCTAAAGAACAATTTTAGTTTCACAGTATTTTCTATATGGGCACCACATTAACATCACGACATCACATTTAAGTAACATCACATTTCATTGAAGACCATTTGTCTCTTAAGATTTTACATATAAGGCTAAGTAAAAAATACTTCTGGTTCTCAGACACAGCCGTGTGCAAAAAGAAATCGCCGATGAAACCATTTTATTCACATTTCATAAAAAAATCACTGCCGCGAGACAAGTAAAACTGTTGGTCATTTCAAAAGGCTTAAGTTTAAAAAATGATTCATTTCCTTCAATTTGTAGTTTAAAATGCATTTCTAAAACCCAATTAGAAACTTAAATAATTATTTTATTGACAATTCAACATGTAAATCTTTACCTCATGCCCTCAGAATACATCGTGTGTTTTCTGCTGTTTCTTGCAGTTTATGGAGGAAGTGTAAGTTGGGTTTTAAATGAAAGAACCGATACCGAATGGAACTGAATTTCAGGATGTGTTAAAATGATGATACATGTAACCCTATACAGTGTATAAAAGAATTAAATGTAGGTGAACGATGAAAGCAAAATTATTTACTGTAAATTAAAGTTTTAATGAAATACATAAAATGGATATTGTTTTCAAAAATGAAACTTTTGGAATTTGCATTCATTTTTAGACAGTTACATTTTGTACAGCTTTGTAAAAAAGTAATGTTAATGATTGATGATAATTATAATGATGCATTTACAATTAATTTTCTTGTAGTTTCAAAACATTTTTATGTTTTAATAAATATATAATCATTTAGCTATTTTATATTTTTTTTTAATATTTCAGTTTTAAAACCAAGTGAACAAGACAATCACACAACTTTTTGTTACAATTTATTGAAAGTATCAATAAAAGACATTTTTTGTTACATAAAGTCTTCTTATTTTCTTGCCCTCAAGGTATATAATCAATAATTTGGAAATAAAAAATAAAAATAAAATACCTACCTACCTTGCCCATTTTGGAAGGCTAATTGTCTGAGAGCCAGAATATTTTTTTAAATGGCCTAGCTTGTGTGAGCCAGAGAGAATGACTCCATCATTGGCCATGATATCTAACTTAGTTTTGACAAAATTGCAAACATGGCTACTGGTAAATTAAAAGGAATGTCAAATTTAAGCTTGAAGTAAGGTGAAGATTTTGAGACTATCAACAAAGACTTACCCTGCCACAATGTAAATGACTTGGACTCACAGAAACATGCTGATATGGGTGGATGGTGACTAACCTGATAAAAAATAAACATTAAAATCCACAAAATGTTAGTTAAGGCATCTCTCTAAACTGTGCACCATTAAAATGCTTGGTGAGGACATATCAAATTATCTATCTGGAGATATCTGTTGAAATTCTGTATAAATGACACACATCTGTTTAGACATTATTTCTAAATTTGCACAGAAATACAATTACACAAAATTCTAAATTTGCACAGAAATACAATTATACAAATTAAATAACATAACACAAGACACTTTACATGCTCTATTTTGTCTATAAGAAAAGAAATCCATCTTTTGAAAAAATCAATATGCCTGAGACCATGGGTAATCAAAGCAGTACAAGTTGTACATATAACACAACCTGTTGTAGATATAACACAACTTATTGTACATATAACATAACCCTGTGACAGTATTTGACAGTTGTAAATATAACAACTCTGTGACAGTATTTGACAGTTGTAAATATAACAACTCTGTGACAGTATTTGACAGTTGTAAATATAACAACCCTGTGACAGTATTTGACAGTTATATATATAACACAAACCAATGAATATACACAACAATTCTGAATATAACAAAAACCAGTCACAGTACTCAAGTCATCATGTCAATTATAACATGCATATGACGCTATTATTTTAGGGTTCATTTGACATCTATATATATATGTCACAGTCAGGATATGTCAATTATAAAATGCATATGACGCCATTAAATGTCAGTCAGGACATGTCAATTATAAGATGCATATGATGCCATTATACATCACAGTCAGGACATGTCAATTATAAGATGCATATGATGCCATTATACATCACAGTCAGGACATGTCAATTAGAAGATGCATATGATGCCATTATATATCACAGTCAGGACATGTCAATTAGAAGATGCATATGATGCCATTATATATCACAGTCAGGACATGTCAATTAGAAGATGCATATGATGCCATTATATATCACAGTCAGGACATGTCAATTAGAAGATGCATATGATGCCATTATATATCACAGTCAGGACATGTCAATTAGAAGATGCATATGATGCCATTATATATCACAGTCAGGACATGTCAATTAGAAGATGCATATGATGCCATTATATATCACAGTCAGGACATGTCAATTATAAGATGCATATGATGCCATTATACATCACAGTCAGGACATGTCAATTAGAAGATGCATATGATGCCATTATATATCACAGTCAGGACATGTCAATTAGAAGATGCATATGATGCCATTATATATCACAGTCAGGACATGTCAATTAGAAGATGCATATGATGCCATTATATATCACAGTCAGGACATGTCAATTATAAGATGCATATGATGCCATTATACATCACAGTCAGGACATGTCAATTATAAGATGCATATGATGCCATTATATATCACAGTCAGGACATGTCAATTATAAGATGCATATGATGCCATTATATATCACAGTCAGGACATGTCAATTATAAGATGCATATGATGCCATTATACATCACAGTCAGGACATGTCAATAATAAAATGCATATGATGCCATTATACATCACAGTCAGGACATGTCAATTATAAGATGCATATGATGCCATTATATATCACAGTCAGGACATGTCAATTATAAGATGCATATGATGCCATTATACATCACAGTCAGGACATGTCAATTATAAGATGCATATGATGCCATTATATATCACAGTCAGGACATGTCAATTATAAGATGCATATGATGCCATTATATATCACAGTCAGGACATGTCAATTATAAGATGCATATGATGCCATTATACATCACAGTCAGGACATGTCATTATTAGAAGATGCATATGATGCCATTATATATCACAGTCAGGACATGTCAATTAGAAGATGCATATGATGCCATTATACATCACAGTCAGGACATGTCAATTAGAAGATGCATATGATGCCATTATATATCACAGTCAGGACATGTCAATTATAAGATGCATATGATGCCATTATATATCACAGTCAGGACATCTGTTCGTTTGTCATGTTTATAGGTCACAGGTAGGTCATGTCAATTATAACATGCACCCATGACGATATTCTTTTAGTGTTCATTTGACATATGACACAGGTAGGTCATGAAATTTATAATATGCACAAATGACTTGTTTTAGTGTTCAGATGCCAAGGTTAGGTTATGTCAATTATAACATGATGATGCACATATGGCGCTAGTTTTTAGTGTTCATTTGACATGTATATGTCAAAGGACGGTCACGTCAATTATAACATGCACATAACGCTATTCTTTTAGTGTTCATTTGACATATGACACAGGCAGGTCATCTCAATTATAACATGCACAAATGATGCTATTTTTTAGTGGTCATTTGACATTTGACAAGGGTAGGTCATGTCAATTATAACATGCACATCTGATGGTAGTTCTTTAGTGTTTATTTGACATCTATATATGACACAGTTAGGTCATGTCAATTATAACAGACACATATGATGGTAGTCCTTTAGTGTTTATTTGACATCTATATATGGCACAGTTAGGTCATGTCAATTATAACAGACACATATGATGGTAGTCCTTTAGTGTTTATTTGACATATGACACAGGTAGGTCATGTCAATTATGTCATTCACAACAATCATATATGACTCTGGTCTTTTAGTGTTTTTGTAACATGTTAATAGTATTTTTTGGCCATATGAAGCAACTTAATCAAGGAATACTAATGTATATACATATAACACAGATGAATTATGGCAATATGACATTAGCTTTTAATAACCATACACAGAGATAGGAGTTAAACAATTATATAACTCCTTGGTATTAAGATCATAACAAAACACAATACAATAATACCTATACACTGACTGTACACAGAGATAGGAGTTAAACAATTATATAACTCCTTGGTATTAAGATCATAACAAAACACAATACAATAATACCTATACAATGACTGTACACAGAGATACGAGTAAATCAATCGCGTAACTCCTTGGTATTAAGATCATAACAAAACACAATACAATAATACCTATACACTGACTGTACACAGAGATACGAGTAAATCAATTGCGGAACTCTTTGGTATTAAGATCATAACAAAACACAATACAATAATACCTATACAATGACTGTACACAGAGATACGAGTAAATCAATCGCGTAACTCCTTGGTATTAAGATCATAACAAAACACAATACAATAATACCTATACACTGACTGTACACAGAGATACGAGTAAATCAATTGCAGAACTCTTTGGTATTGAGATCATATCGAAACACAATACAATAATACCTATACACTGACTGTACACAGAGATACAAGTAAATCAATCGCTTAACTCTTTGGTATTGGTTTCATATCGAAACACAATACAATAATACCTATACACTGACTGTACACAGAGATACAAGTAAATCAATCGCTTAACTCTTTGGTATTGGTTTCATATCGAAACACAATACAATAATACCTATACACTGACTGTACAAATCAATAATGTAACTCCTTGGTATTGAGATCATATCAAAAGGTAATACAACAACAATAATACCTATACACAGGCCTCACACTGGGTCTACGAAAGAGGGAGACTTCACACCTCCCTCCATTTGTTGGAGGGAGACTTCTAAATTACCAATGGAGATGAAGTACCGTTAATCATTTTCAAGCATTTCATATTGAGAGAGAGAGAGAGAGAGAGAGAGAGAGCCTTTTTTTTGGGGGGGGGGAATAACAAACACAACACAAATGGGAGTTTTCACATAAATTTGCTAAAAAATTAGTTGACTCACAAGAAAATATAAAATGTAAAGTAATTCCATTACCGCACTAAACGACATTAGATTTACTGATTAAAATGAAATTTTTCAAATAACATAAATACTTTGTGAATTTTTCACAATGAATATTTTCAAAATTAACATTAAAAATTATTTTTGTTCATCGATGATATAAATGCTTAGTGATCGTTGTGAGTTGCATTACAGTACAACAGGTCACATGATAGAAAATAACAAATATCCTTCTTTTTTACTTATTCTACAAATACTGGCATTTTATTCTTTTTTATATAAAATTGAAATTGTGAACATGCAATGACATAAGCGGCCCAATGTCAGCATTTCTTTCATCTTATGTATCATCAAGGCGTGGTGAAAATTTCCAAGTTTCAAATCTAATTAAACGATTATCAGGAAGTTATTACACCCATCTGATGTTGATTGGACATCTTTCAAGGCAGTATGAAATGCAGGTATGTTTGATTAGGTGTGAAACATTTCTATATATAGCATTATACTGGTTGTATTGCATCAGGTTTTGGTAGTGCAAAAACAACACACTGATGTGAAAGGCTATAACATCCTGTTTTACTCGTTAACTGAGATGAGGGTTGATATAAAGTGATATTTATAATTAGCGCTAAGTGATAATAACCCAGGTTGGCTATGTGCCGTATACAACAAGTTTTAATCCATAGGTAAACTTCACTTGCATTTGATCATGTGTTAAGTACTTTCTACTACAGTTGTAAACAAAAGTCAAAAGCAACTCTGAGGGATGCAGGGCAACTTTATCATCCATATCACCCTCTAATGTGAGCCCTGCCTATACACATACTTACCTGTTCAGATACAAATTTCCATCCTTTGTCTTCTCGCACACATTCATACGTTTCTCCAAGTATCGGATTAAAAGGTTTATGTCCTGCTCTGTAACCAGAACTTGCATAGCCACTAACAGCAAATGCTGCTATATACATCTGTAAGATTACAGAAAACACAGAAATCTTATATATATATATATATAGCAGCTGTTGTTTACTGTTTTCTGTAATCTTACAGATGTATATAGCAGTTTATATCTAAAAACAACAGCAAACACTGCTATATACTTCTGTAAGATTACAGAAAACACAGAAAATAGTAAACAACAGCAAACACTGCTATATACTTCTGTAAGATTACAGAAAACACAGAAAATAGTAAACAACAGCAAACACTGCTATATACTTCTGTAAGATTACAGAAAACACAGAAAATAGTAAACAACAGCAAACACTGCTATATATATATATATATATGTGCAAAAAACAACAACAGAAAAACACTCAAATTTCACAAATTTTCGGCCACTTGGCCTTTATCAAGTGAAAGACGACAATAGGTATATCAGTTACATAGTATTAAGTCTGCACAATACAAAGCTCCAGTGCAAATGTTTATCGATGTTTACCGATTACGTCACGGGCAATGACATCATACCGTTAACGATACATGCATATTACCGCGTACATTAGAAGACCTATATAAGTATACATTTACCAGATATTTTGCCAATGGATCATCAAACAAATAGAAAACTTAAAAGAAATTATATGCGATAAATAATTATATGCATACCATGAGTTACAAAATATCCAGCCGGTATATATCATTGAAAAATTAGGAAAGGGGGGTGCTTGGAATTACTATCAAATAATTATAAATCATATACAATATTTTACCAAATAGAAAGAACATATATAACATGATTTAGTCAATTACTACAAACAATAAACAAAAGTGGATCTAGAAAGATGTTCATCTGAAGAAGCGGGGTGGCTATCTGAAGCATCAAAATAGATATAGAAAATATTGAAGGGTATGCTGAAAAAAAATAATAATAAAAAAAAATAAATAATAAATTATAACAAAAACAAAAAACTTCAATTTGTATCCTCTTTATAAATTTAAAATTAACATTCTAAATTTTATTTGTTGTTTCTTCTGCACCAACTCTAAATATTGTCTGTAGTGCATTAACACTCATTTATAAATAAAACGTGAGCATTTATGGAACTTTCTTAAATTTAAACCAAACATGACACTGGGAACAGGTAAAATAAATTTTTTCATAGTGAAAAATGGCTGTGATTTAAAACAAATTTTATCATGTTTCATGGTTTAATAAAAATCCTGTGGTCGGACATAAGTCTTTACTGCAATAGGGCTTGTAATATCAAACTTAATCCTATTTAGGGCTATTACCATGGTATAGGAACATATACTCTGCCTAAACTAAATAAACAACCAAACAATGTTCTCTATTTTGTATTAATTAATATAGATAACTGTACGGGATAAAAAATACAGTTTACCTGATGTTTATTGTAAAGAAATAATTTTTCATCAACATGATTCGGGCCTAAAGTAGTGATGTAGCAAAATGATCTATCAGTATCACCAATCTCGCTTCTAGACATCAACACTTTCAACAATGGATAAAACTTTGTTTTTGTTTAAGACATCGTTTCTGTTTGAAATTCAACATGAACAGACCAATTACACAAAAAATTTTGGTTTATACACCCCAATTTAATTGTGATTAACTGTGTAAACATCCGTCAATTTTTTGAGATCCATAGAAAATTCCTAAACAACTCGTACATTTAACTCTGAATACAAAATGTCAATCAGTGTTAAGTTGTTAAGCAATTTGTATAAAACTAGCCTATATTATTGAAGCCCCCCAGTGACTCATTTCTGGATAGATTTTGTTTTCATTCCAATCACACATACAACATTTAATAGTCATCTTCTCATTGGTTCATGAGAAGAAGATTTTTTAAGATGTACCAAATTTTTGTCTTTTTTTGCCCCTTTTGGAGCACCTATTGGTCCCAGCCAATTTTCATTTACAAACTGTATGTGGTTTCACATGGGAATAGATCCTGCCAGGTATATTGACCCTTTGGTTCTTGAGAAGATGTTGAAAATGTCTAAATGTCCAGTAAAAGATCCCTTCCTTCATACAAATCTTCATAATATGATCTTTCATTGGGCATGTTGTGTAAAGTTTCATTGAAATCAATTCATCAGTGAGGAAGAGTTGTGATGACAAATGTCACATGCATATAAATTAAAAATCTATGTCCACTGGGCAATAACTCAAATGAAAGTGGGAGGAGTTACAAAGACATGCTTGCATCTACAGACAGATAATCTTTTGCATCCTGATCTGACCTTTTCTGTTCAATGGGATACTATACTCTATATCTGTATCTTTGGGGCTCAGTTATAAGATACAATATGACAGTGCTCAGTCAGATTAGCAGTTACAGTTATGTTAAAATGTAAGACTCAGGCTCTATGTACTGTAAACGTGGAAATTTACACTACGTACATGATGAAGAGGATTTCATTTAAGTTACCTCCACAAATCAGTCCCACAGTTGTACTAAGAATTATCGTTTAACATAACATGTACAGACATATGATTTGCATAAGCAATTCGTGTAATTAACAACACGCAGAAATATCCACATTTAAACACTACATAGAATGTGTCATGTTAAAGAAGCCTTATTGCAATGCAGCCAACAACAGACTGAATTTAAGGAATTAAACTAACCTAGCTTGCCAGTGAAATATTCTCAGTGTGAATTACAACAATAAAATGATGACAGATGGTCAAAAATAGAAAGCTTTAAGATACAGAGAGCTAGGAAGTATATATAAACATAATAGAGCTAGGAAGTATATATAAACGTAATAGAGCTAGGAAGTATATATAAATGTAATAGAGCTAGGAAGTATATATAAACGTAATAGAGCTGGGAAGTATATATAAACGTAATTGAGCTGGGAAGTATATATAAATGTAATAGAGCTGGGAAGTATATATAAACGTAATAGAGCTAGGAAGTATATATAAACGTAATAGAGTTGGGAAGTATATACAAACGTAATAGAGCTAGGAAGTATATACAAACGTAATAGAGCTAGGAAGTATATATAAACGTAATAGAGCTGGGAAGTATATACAAACGTAATAGAGCTAGGAAGTATATATAAACGTAATAGAGCTAGGAAGTATATATAAACGTAACAGAGCTAGGAAGTATATATAAACGTAACAGAGCTGGGAAGTATATATAAACGTAACAGAGCTAGGAAGTATATATAAACGTAATAGAGCTAGGAAGTATATATAAACGTAATAGAGCTGGGAAGTATATATAAATGTAATAGAGCTAGGAAGTATATATAAACGTAATAGAGCTAAACGTAATAGGGAAGTATATATAATAAACGTAATAGAGCTGGGAAGTATATATATATAACGAAATATAGAGCTAGCTGGGAAGTATATATAAACGTAATAGAGCTGGGAAGTATATATAAATGTAATAGAGCTAGGAAGTATATATAAACGTAATAGAGCTGGGAAGTATATACAAACGTAATAGAGCTAGGAAGTATATATAAACGTAATAGAGCTAGGAAGTATATATAAACGTAATAGAGCTAGGAAGTATATATAAATGTAATAGAGCTAGGAAGTATATATAAATGTAATAGAGCTGGGAAGTATATATAAACGTAATAGAGCTGGGAAGTATATATAAACGTAATAGAGCTAGGAAGTATATATAAACATAATACCATTCGCACATATGGGTCTTCTTGTTCAGCAGCTTTGTCAATTAGTTCACTGTACTCTAACTCTTCACAAAGCCTCTGAAATATACAACATCATCAAAGGTCAAAAGGTCAACTCTAACTCTTCACAAAGTCTCTGAAATATACAACATCATCAAAGGTCAAAAGGTCAACTCTAACTCTTCACAAAGCCTCTGATATATACAACATCATCAAAGGTCAAAAGGTCAACTATAACTCTTCACAAAGCCTCTGAAATACAACATGATATAAACATAAAGTAATCAAAGGTCAAAAGTTCAACTCTATAACTCTTCACAAGGCCTCTGAAATATACAACATCATCAAAGGTCAAAAGGTCAACTATAACTCTTCACAAAGCCTCTGAAATATACAACATCATCAAAGGTCAAAAGGTCAACTCTAACTCTTCACAAAGCCTCTGAAATATACAACATGATATGAACATAAAGTAATCAAAGGTCACAAAATTCAACTCTATAACACTTCACAAGGCCTCTGAAATATATGTTTATATTTAACATCAAATGAACATTATAACCTCTCCCCTAAACAGACTTCAACCAATCTTCTTAACCACAGCATTGAAAACAGAATATTTCCTAAACAGGGTCAATTTTGCAAAAATATAGGACTAAATCAGCATCTGAAGCAAAAACATGTGTTAAGAATCAAAAACACATTTATAGATGTATGAACAGTAAAGTAAATCCATCACAGGGTCATTTTCAATGAATACAAAAGTAATCCAACATCTTAAGCACAGAAGCATAAGATATATACAACAGGCAAGTTTCAGAAGTAGGTAAACCTGACGTCAACAAATCTATTTGACTGGACACTGATGCTAGTGAAAATTCCGAGGTCTACTGAAACCCTTTAATAAGATTAGAATGATGAGTCGCAAAATATCATCATGTGGTGTGTGTCAACATAACAAAAATGATGAAAGTTGTTGTTTAACCTGTAAAGGAGACAGGGAGTATAGAAGTATCTGATATGAAAATATTTTAGCAAAGTAGGATTTTCTTGAAAAAGTAGCTGGTAAATAAGAGAGGTGTGTAATTTTACCTGATACCCCCTACTATTGATATCCTATGCCAATGTGACCCAAAATTTCAGTTGCTGTGCTACGTCAGGGGAGTTATCTCCCTCAAAAAGATCAATATGATGTATTTTGGTAGTCACACGAGTGTGTGTAAATACATAGTAGGCCTAATATTTAGATTTCTTTATGAAATTTATCATTCCAGTTAAATTTTCCTGCTAGTATGATTAATATAATGATAGAAGTTATAACAAATGCATGAACAAAAAAAGAACACACACTGGATATCCTTCAAAAAGGCCTTAGTTTTAGTGTACTATATTGTTTCAAAACTGAAGAAAATGGTGAGGACTTGGAATATACATGATAACTGTATAACCAACTTGATTCTCTCAACGTCATAAAAGCAATGTCACGTCACTCCCTTTTCCTGATATTTCACATATAGGATTTAATGAATACCTTCATTGGGTTACAGGTGAGTGGTCTCCTATCAGTGTGTACTGTTAACCAAGATCATAAAAGCTAATCGAGTGGGAAAGAGATGTAATTCATTTTTTTAATAACAGAATAAAGAAATTATCAACACACAGAATTCATTTAGAGCAGGTAATAATAGGACCTCTACTTCTGGAGTTTGTGTGTTTGATCATGTTTATAATTTTAACATCTCTACAATTTGATAAACTTTCTCCTGAGTCATATTTTCATGACATGACATGACATGCCTATGAGGTCATAATCACATTATGGATTAGCTGTTTCATTGTATCCTCTTTGTGACATATCAGAAAATGGGAGTGATGAGAGATTGTTTCTAAATAGATTGGTTAAAACCCACACTGATGGATCTGGAAATATTCTTACCTGTAACATGCTGAGTGGCTCATTTAATGTGACTGGCATAGAAATCTTTGTCAGATCTTTGCCAATATTTTTGTATAATATATTCCATAAACTAACATCTCCTGTGTCTGGTTTTGGCACTGGTAACTGAGAGCGTCGTCCTGTTTCAAAAGATACTGATAGTTGGTCTTCTGACACTGTAAATATAAATTGTATTGTCCAACCAACATGATCAATATGTAAATATAAATTGTATTGTCCAACCAACATGAATTGATCAATAGGTAAATATACAAGAGATCCCAGAGGGATCTTGGCACCCACCATCGAATGTTCTTCATTTGATCTATGACAGACTGTTCTTTTCTCTTATTTTGTGGCTGAACAATGTATTTGAACTAAAACCTAAATATCTGTCAAAAGCTTTCTCACAAGATTATAACAATACCAAATATAAACTGCTATAATCCAAGATAGCTTAACCATACCTGTCAACTTCTGGTCGTGACCTGCATTGAGTAAAACAAACATTACCGAACTGTGCGTTTACTGAAATGTCATTATCAAAATTCAGAAATTCGGGTGCAGATTCTGTCTCATGAATGGAGAGCTTTGATGCAGTTTGTTTAATAATGAAGTGAGTGAATGGAATGTAATTTTCTGGGTCATTCTCCTTCTGAGGGATTTTGTTTGGTAAGTGAAAACCGGACATAACAAAGTATTTTTGAACTGTCATCACTTTTATCTCTGACCAGCTACTGGTCAACCAATTAGAAGTGTCGAAAACATTGATCGCTTTACAGATATCATTCATGGTTTTGATGTTCTCAATTCTAGCCAAAACAGCTCTTAACAAATGTTTCCTATAATTCTGTTTGACACACAAGTTAAATACACATGTATTTGATTTATATCTAATGTTATTTGTTCAGAAAAAAAACTTATTTGTAATTTTTTAAAAGTAGAGGTAATAAGTGTTATAATCCCTTGTTATCAAACATGTCATTTTATGATAGTTAAGGATTAACTTTAACATATTTGCTATATACTGAAAGGTAATTGCAATGATACAGAGTACACCTTGTATTGTCAGCTAAATATCAAAATCTTAACACCATCTTAACATATGTTTTCAGTTGGATTTACTTTGCATGAACATATCTACATCACTGCCACAACTTTTTGATTTTGGCCTTGTTTATGAACTGTGATCAAGATTGATTTGTGGGAAATGGTAAAAAACCCACCACTCTGGGCGGCATTGTAGTCTGTATCATTCTCCTCCGATATTTCATCTGAAATTTCTTCTTCATCTGATGCCTGAAAATAAAACAATGAAAGTTTACCTACAGTAACATACATGAGTGATAACATTTATCAAGTTTTTAAATAATGTATATAATATATGGCTGTACGAAATATTTGTAATTTAAATAAACTTGACTATGGCTGTATAAAATATGTCTGATTTAAATAAACTTAATTATGGTTGTATAAAGCATGTGTGATTTACATATTCATAATAAAATTGTGATATAGATTAGCAGGTATAGTTACTACAAGTATTCACAACTAGATTCAGAGAAGTAGGGAAAATAAAAAAAATCCGAGACATTGAAAATGTGCCACAGTCAATTCTGATATAGATATTAAACTTTGGAATCAAGGAGCCATCTGGGCTCATATGTCAGGATTTTTGGGAGCCCAGTTGCATGTCTGGAAGCCCAGAAACTTGTTTTTCCTATATCATGTTATTTAAAAAATCTTACCACAAAAACATATTTTAAAGTAATTCATACACTAGCTACATGTAGCAAGGTATACAGCATAAGAGTTGAAAGTGCAAGATATACCCCTGGATTTTCAGTAGCCACCTGGGCTTACTACCCCAGTTTTTACTTAATTTGGGCTACTGGGCCCCTGCTAATTTCTATCCCTGGTCATTAACTTGACAAGTGAATCTCCTCAAAAAGCCCATTTATACCTGGACAGGCCTTCTGATAGTCAATGTATCAGATGGGAAAGATTGAAGAAGATTACAAGTAGACTACAAGTCTACAGAGAGTCTGACACACTGTAGTCTACAGAGAGTCTGACACACTGTAGTCTACAGAGAGTCTGACACACTGTAGTCTACACAGAGTCTGACATGCTGTAGTCTACAGAGTCTGACACACTGTAGTCTACAGAGTCTGACACACTGTTGTCTACAGAGTCTGACACACTGTTGTCTACAGAGAGTCTGACATGCTGTAGTCTACACAGAGTCTGACACACTGTAGTCTACAGAGAGTCTGACACACTGTAGTCTACAGAGAGTCTGACACGCTGTAGTGTACAGAGTCTGACACACTGTTGTCTACAGAGAGTCTGACACACTGTAGTCTACAGAGAGTCTGACATGCTGTAGTCTACAGAGAGTCTGACACGCTGTAGTCTTCACAGAGTCTGACACACTGTAATCTTCAAATGTTGTTGTTGAACACTGTTAATGATTTGTGTTACTAGTATCCATTTACAGATCAGGACTGGGGAATAATAAATCACAGGATTAATTGATTAATAATTAAATTTTTTAGGAAAATTAGCATTTTTGGTGCTCCCAAATGCAAATGATCTATAAAATTTAGTACTTTGACCTTGAAATTTTGACAAAACATTTTTGATAAGAATAACAACACTGAGTCAGTGCTAGGTACTGAACATTCCAGTGAAATCTCTTCAGATGTTTTCAGTTAAGGTTCAAAAGGTAATAGTTTATATGATGGCAACAAACAATAATGAATCACAATGGGTTACTTAAACATTTGTTTCAGGTGACCTAAGTCCAGTACTAATTTTATAGTTACAAACTCTAAACTTTTAAAGTTATCCCGTTGGTTGTAAAGTTATATAGTCAGATGTAATGTGATGTTACCCGCTCCAAACATTTATAGATATCCCATTGCTTGTAAAGTTATAAACTTTTAAAGTCCGATGTCAAGTGATGTTACTCGCTTCTATCCCATTGCTTGTAAAATTGTAAAGTTTTAAAGTCTGATGCCATGTGAAGTTACCCGCTCCAAACTTTTAAAGTTATCCCATTGGTTGTAAAGTTATATAGTCGGATGTCATGTGATGTTACCCGCTCCAAACTTTTATAGATATCCCATTGCTTGTAAAATTATAGTCTGACATCATGTGATGTTTCCCACTCCAAACTTTTATAGAAATCCCTTTGTTAAGTTATTAAGTTACATGTCATATGAAGTTACCCGCTCCAAACTTTTATAGATATCCCATTGCTTGTAAAATTATAGTCTGACATCATGTGATGTTTCCCACTCCAAACTTTTATAGAAATCCCTTTGTTAAGTTATTAAGTTACATGTCATATGAAGTTACCTGCTCCATACTTTTATAGATATCCAATTGTTCAGTTATAAAGTTACATGTCATGCATCAGCTTCTTACTAACCTCTGTTGAACTTTCACTTCCAGAGTCTTTGTTCTCTTCTTCCGCATCATAATACTCCGACATGGAACAGCTTTCCACGGACAATGTCTGTGATACAGATTTGGACAAATCAAAATGTTCCTGGAGATTTGTACAGATCAAAAGTTAGAATACAAACTTATAGAAGTCAAAGGTGTAGGAGCTTTGACCATGTAGGTTGTTAAAAGTAATGAAACAAAATAACAACAAAGCTACATACAGCAACACCTGAAACTTGTTGTGGTGGGGGAGGGGGCAGGGGTTTTGAGCCTTGGCAGGGGCAGCTGGCTTTTCTTGTCCTTCAGATGAGACAGTAAAAGCTCAGTTCCTGTGTCACAGTAGGTACTGCTCAATGGCTGTAAGTGACAAGTATAGGCCAAAATTTCCCGTGACGTCTCCATTTAAGTGACAGATTCTTGAGTGGGACACAAAACAATAATACAACAACTTATCTAAACACCTACAGGCCATCTGGTGATATCAGAAAAGAAAAACAAAATTACTAATTCACAAAATGTGAAACATTTCAATTCTGAGTTTTGGGTAATCCAGACTGTGAGTGACAGATAATTTATTAAATTTGTTTGTATCTCTGTATCCCACAAACTTTGTTTTACTAACATTGCTTGTTCTTAAGTTTGACAGCTTATGTCTGAAGTAGCAAAGCCTGTTATGCCAATGGTAAACAACATTATGTACATTTGTTTACGACAAGAAAACCTATCTGTAGGTGACATTGTCAGAAAAACAATGGTTTGACTGTAAACAATAGTCGTTATCACAATGTGACTGTAAAAGGATGGCCATTATCACAATGTGACTGTAAAAGGATGGCCATTATCACAATGTGACTGTAAAAGGATGGCCATTATCACAATGTGACTGTAAAAGGATGGCCATTATCACAGTCTGACTGTAAAAGGATGGCCATTATCACAGTCTGACTGTAAAAGGATGGACATTATCACAGTCTGACTGTAAAAGGATGGCCATTATCACAGTCTGACTGTAAAAGGATGGCCATTATCACAGTCTGACTGTAAAAGGATGGCCATTATCACAGTCTGACTGTAAAAGGATGGCCATTATCACAGTCTGACTGTAAAAGGATGGCCATTATCACAGTCTGACTGTAAAAGGATGGACATTATCACAGTCTGACTGTAAAAGGATGGACATTATCACAGTCTGACTGTAAAAGGATGGACATTATCACAGTCTGACTGTAAAAGGATGGCCATTATCACAGTCTGACTGTAAAAGGATGGACATTATCACAGTCTGACTGTAAAAGGGATGGCCATTATCACAGTCTGACTGTAAAAAGGATGGACATTATCACAGTCTGACTGTAAAAGGATGGCCATTATCACAGTCTGACTGTAAAAGGATGGCCATTATCACAGTCTGACTGTAAAAGGATGGACATTATCACAGTCTGACTGTAAAAGGATGGACATTATCACAGTCTGACTGTAAAAGGATGGACATTATCACAGTCTGACTGTAAAAGGATGGGACATTATCACAGTCTGACTGTAAAAGGATGGCCATTATCACAGTCTGACTGTAAAAGGATGGACATTATCACAGTCTGACTGTAAAAGGATGGCCATTATCACAGTCTGACTGTAAAAGGATGGACATTATCACAGTCTGACTGTAAAAGGATGGCCATTATCACAGTCTGACTGTAAAAGGATGGACATTATCACAGTCTGACTGTAAAAGGATGGACATTATCACAGTCTGACTGTAAAAGGATGGACATTATCACAGTCTGACAGTCAAACAATGGTCATTATCAATCTGACCGTAAACAATGGCCAGTATCCCACAGTCTGACTGTAAAAGGATGGTCATTATCAATCTGACTATAAAACAATGGCCAGTATCCCACAGTCTGACTGTCAAACAATGGTCATTATCAATTATCAATCTGACCGTAAACAAAGGCCAGTATCCCACGGTCTGACTGTCAAACAATGGTCATTATCAATCTGACCCTAAACAATGGCCAGTATCCCACAGTCTGACTGTAAATGATGGTGATTTTCACAGTCTGGCTGTAAAATGATTCTCATTATCAGTATGACTGTCAAAATAACTAGCAGATGATCTACATCTCTCATACAGAGTTTTGTACAGCATAGGACTAGCAGATCTATATCTATCATACAGAGTTTTGTACAGCATAGGACTAGCAGATCTATATCTATCATACAGAGCTTTGTACAGCATAGGACTAGCAGATCTATATCTATCATACAGAGCTTTGTACAGCATAGGACTAGCAGATCTACATCTATCATACAGAGCTTTGTACAGCATAGGACTAGCAGATCTACATCTATCATACAGAGGTTTGTACAGCATAGGGCTAGCAGATCTACATCTATCATACAGAGGTTTGTACAGCATAGGACTAGCAGATCTATATCTCTCATACAGAGCTTTGTACAGCATAGGACTAGCAGATCTATATCTCTCATACAGAGCTTTGTACAGCATAGGACTAGCAGATCTATATCTCTCATACAGAGCTTTGTACAGCATAGGACTAGCAGATCTATATCTCTCATACAGAGCTTTGTACAGCATAGGACTAGCAGATCTACATCTCTCATACAGAGCTTTGTACAGCATAGGACTAGCAGATCTATATCTATCATACAGAGCTTTGTACAGCATAGGACTAGCAGATAATGTAGGTGACTTAGTCACTGATTTAGAGATAATGTGTAAGTGACTTACTCGTTGATTTGGAGATAATATTGGGGACTGTGGTTTTATCTTTTGTTCTGGATATGGCATAGACTCCAAGTGTATTCTAGCTAACCGAGATCTCATCTCTTCATTTTGTCGACAAACCTACAAAATAAACATCAAAATCATTCTTCATCAAATTTTAGTCGGGCAAAAATTGGCATCTCATTTTAAATATTTTACTAATATATTTTCTTAAAAGTATAATGTTTACATTTTTTCAAACTTGCTAAACATCTCACATAATAGGCCTAACAAATGAAAGTTAGAATTTTGGGGCTAATGAAGTAAAAATTTTGGTGGACCAAACTCTTTTTTAATAAATATGCTTAAAAATGATTTCATGTCATTTTTTAATTTCCATTTCATACATTTAATAGTAGATCCTGTCTTGAGACACTACCTCTTCAGCCATGGGAATGTGGTCTTTCGGGACAGGTGGTCTCCCATGACAGGTTTTATTAAACATTATTTTTAAACTTGTTTTTGATAAAGTTGTCCCTTATGACAGGAGGTTTCTCAAAACTGGTCTCCCATGACAGACTGACGCTGACACACAGTTATTATTATACATACTTTTACAGTGCCACAAGCCCACAACCCTTTAGCCTTGTTTAACCAAACAAAATGATTGAGGTGGCATTTACTTTTTATAATTCTATGTAGATTTCTCACTTTAAGTTCCAATGGTGGCAATGCTTTACAATTTTTTTTTCAGACAGTGAAACAAGTGCCTTAGTACCTTATTATGGCATTGTTGTGCATCAATGTTTTTTCATGATCATTTATGCTGCTAATCTTGAGATTGGTGAAACCATTGGATAAAGGCACTCTTGTGTTTAATTTCTATTTCTAATGTCAAGGTCAAACTTCCCATCTCCGTCCAGGTCATACTTCTCACCTCCATCAAGGTCATACTTCCCACCTTCGTTTCTATTTTACCCATTTATAAATTGAGTAGGAAAATCTCCAATTGACAGGTCATCCTTGAGTCGCTAAATTTTCATTTATTTTCACTTGACATGCATCAAATACTCACGATTTAGGGTATTAAATAAACTTTAAGAATCCAGTTCTTTTTTTTTAATCTGTAAAAACATTAAACGATGCTGATTAATATTCATCATAATTGTTTATGATTCCCCATGTGACCTCAGTACAAATTAATATGGTGGATATGGAAAATCATAAACAATTATGATAAATATTTATCACGAGCACCTGTGATATTAATTAGCATCATTTGATGTTATCACAGATTAAAAAAAATATGGATTCTCATAGATGAACTCTGACAATCATAGACATGGACTAAGGCAAAAAAAAAAAATCATTAGTTTCTCAGGCACCGCCACATTACCAAAGATGATGCCGCATTCTAAATTTTTATCATTTTTTTTTTTACCTCTTTTGGAATTTTCAATTCGATTTTGAAAATTAAGCATTCAGTTGACTAAGATGTAGATCAGTGTTACGTTTAGTTACTAGCCTATGTGCTTGAACTTCGGTGCCGGTGATAAAATAAGTTTATCATCAACACAGATTGTCTGTGGGGCACAGATTATTCTTGAATGGAGTATTATTGGAGGATATACAGAAAACTACAATGTAAACGAACTGTTTACGTGTATTACAGATGGAAATATAGACCTTAGGGAATTGGTCGCATCCCGCTCGGCGGTACGACGAATTACCGAAATTCCAATTATTTACCGAATCAGCACCTTCAATTATTACTTGTTCATTTTTTCCCCACAAAATATATCATTTTAACAATAGTTTTATTGACTTAAAACTAATACTTCGACTATTTGTGAGTGATATATACATTTTTAAATGTAGGATACAGAGGCCCGTTTTAATAATGTTCATTTAGAAGTCTGTTGTAACTTGCTAGTTTAACTTGAGAAATTGTCCTTTCAGCCTCTCACTCTCAGTGGTCAACACAACTGTGGATTACTTGGTTTTAGTGGAATAAAGAATCATATAACATTAATGTACATTAGTATGGACTTGCAAACCAACGTTGAAATGGACCCCTGTATATTACATATTTAAATGAAACCTATCAGAAATGTCTAGGCGAAGAAATCCTTTCAAATTAATCATATTATTGTTAAATTAATATATATATTCTTTTTGTGAAAAAGTTACAATTTAAGGTGCCGATTCTATAATTCGTCATACCCCAGCACAGTACAAGTCATATTCTGTAAGTTTTGTGGAATTGGGAGAAGTAAAAGTGAATGTACCTATAAGGTTATGAAATCTCTGAGTAAATGATATTGCGTCTGTCTTTGGGAGGCAGGGTTTTCCCCCGACGCCAAAATTCTGCGTATTTACGCGTAAAAATCCTAAATGACGCCTAAAATAAGATCTACTGCGTCCTAGTGGACACGTTAAATACTTTATGTCTTTCAAGATCGTTTGGGTAAGTAAACCAAGCATGCAACCTATTTCTACCAGTTTGCTTTCTTTTTTATGTCCATTTTTAATTCTTATGTTCTAGTGCAATTCCACAAGAAAACCAAGAAACTGAATTCATCATTTTATTAATAATAAAACAGGAAAATCTTTACCTCTAATATAGATCTAGAATCAACAAGACAACATCGTTCATCACTTTATGAGTACTTCCGGAAGTATAAATTAAAGAAGGGATACCAGACCGACTTTCATTTGAATTATGGAAATTAAAAAATAATAATGAAAGTACTCATGATAGTTATATAAAATGATTTATTTACACAAATGTTTATGTAAATCTTACATATGATAAAGTACTTTAATACTTGCAATGGATAGAATAGATATAATTTTCAAATAAATAAATTTGAGGCATCAATTAGTAGGCTACATATATTAAGTTACTTTTCAGTTTTGCATCTATATTTCTAAAAACATGTAATTGTATTACATTTTATAGATTTTTAATATATATTTTCCATATGATTTCAAATGTAGTTATAACAACTATATTTTATTTAATTTCTTATAAACCTTTAATTTATAGTATGTGTATGTATACAATAATTATATATTGAATTAAGGGAACTCTGAGGGTTCAAGAACAAACCAGGAAATTACGATGGTGTTACAGTAACATATAAAAATGGCGCTGATGTTTTGTTTCACATAAAAGTGCGGGAAAAACTACTCACTCTCCCGACATGATTAAGTTATGATCAGAAAATAAATGCTCCACATGTACTCTTGATATTTTCCCTATAGGGATATCAGTAATTATCAACAAAAGTACACATTTGACATTCAGTTTAATTCTAATTGAATTGAAGTGGACTGAAAATGGACTCCTAATTTTGTAGTTGTGGGAGTCCATGGACTCCTCATTTGAAAATCCCAGGGAAAACCCTGGGGAGGTATATAAGATACCACATAGTCTGACAGCCATAACAAAAATGAAAACCTTAAAAAATTGATGATAATTATTGTGACTCCCAACACAGGTCTAATCCTGGGAGTAATTTGATATGTATAAAACCTATTGAGGTGCCTTACTTCAGTAGTGCTTGTTTCAGAGATATTTGTTTTTACTGTGGTACTGATGATAATCTCCACAAGGAGACTGGTTCATACCCTGTATGTTCTGAGTGCTAAGCAAAAAGTGCCTCTTCAAAAGGAAGCACATGATAAAAAGAAAAGAAACTAACTCAAGCTGATTTTCGAAATATAAAGGTTTTATTTTATGTCTTTAATAAATGATATAAATGAAAAAGGGTGTCGGTTTTGTTAAAATTTTATATACATGTACATTGCTTTAAAAGTGAAAATTACAATTTTTCCAGCAAAAAAAAAACCTGCCTGCCGTATCAGATTTTTCAAAAAAGTGCCAGAGAAACTAATGTTTAATTTTTTTTTGCCTAAACATGCAAGATATTTTCTGTCAGACATTTGGACCGGCTAAACACGGATTTCGTAAAATTCTGACATGATGACAGACTGGACCTGTACTTTTGTTAAACTCTGTCCATCTGCAAAAGCTTTTAAAGTATGAACTAAACAAAAAAGTATTTATATTTAGCTATGACAGTCATGCCTTTGCATGGCAGGTATCAATGGTGTGGATTTATATATATATATATATATTTGTTTTCTGGAATTTTACATTTGTTTTATGTAAACATTGTCAAGGATAACAAGGATAAATGAGATAACAAGTAGATTGGCCTGGCTTAGTACATGATAGAAATCTTCACTTTTACCTGTGGTAATTAAAGCACTGATAAATTAGATCATTAGATCATCATCAAATACTAAGAAAGTAAAATATTGTTAAACATGTGGGTGAATTACTAACCTCAGCCAGATTATTTCTAAGTGCTGCCACGGTGGTCCCTGGTGTCATCAAACTATTGTCTACTTCTATTGCACTTTTTAGTCGTTCTCTCTCTGTACTCATCGTATGTAATAAAGACTTCAGATTTCTGTGAACTGGTGTAAGTATAGAACAATACAAAATATGAACAGTAACAAATACATTCATTTCCTTAATACTTTTCAGTTGTTTGTTCTGCAAAATTAGATAAACATGTACATCTAAAATATTTGATCTCAAATGAACTTGATGGCAACTACAAACTTATATTCTGAGGACAAAAGACAATGAGCTATGTGTTACATAACTAAGTAAAATAGGTAAATATGTTCATGTGATCTTGATTTAAATTACTGACTCAGAATATATAGGTAACAAGGCATCGGAGAAGATACTAATCCCCTCATGATACTAATCCTCTCATGATACTAATCCCCTCATGATACTAATCCCCTCATGGTACTAATCCCCTCATGATACTAATCCTCTCATGATACTAATCCCCTCATGATACTAATCCCCTCATGATACTAATCCCCTCATGGTACTAATCCCCTCACGGCAGAGTCATGATGATAAACATGAATTATGAATTGAACAGGCTGATACAAGTGGAATGTGATCTGGTTATTAACTTTTTTTACAAAGGGGAATAACTCTCCGAAAACGGAAGCAAGAGTTACCATTCTTGCACAATGCTCTCTGCCCAATTGTGGTCTTAACATGTATGAAGTTTGATGACATTATCATGTATGGTTTGAGAGTTATGTTCCGGACAAATATAGTACGTACGGGCAGATTCCAATATCCCCTCAGCGACTCAAGTGGCGAGGGTTTAACAAAAGTTGTCAGAAGACAACAAAGCTCACCTGAAATGGATGAACATTTTCAAAACAGGTATTTACCCCACAGCTGTCAAGTTTCAAGATCAAGGTATGGTAACCATGGTAAATATGTTGATTCCTTCAGCTCAGGTTAAATTTGTTAAAAAGTAGGTTAAAGTCCAAGGTCACTAGGTCTAAAGTTAATGTACCAAATGAAAGCTCTGGACATAATATACATTTGAAATATCTAAGCCCTGTCCCTTGTGATTAAAAAGATATAGACCAGGTTAAAGTTTTGTCTATGGACACAGACTACAACTACGACAATGGTATGACATTTGCTCTCTGGACTTCCGTAAAGCTTCAACATCATTATTTCATTGAGTTTCAAAGATAAATATCAGCTTCTGAACAGATAAACAGAAATAAGATACAAGCAACTAACAAACACATCAATATCAGGGTTCACATTAACAGGTGCCATTTTAGAAAAATGCTAAAAATATTATAAATTGGCTCAAAAATAATGTTTCTGGCTAAAAATTGTTCTCAAATAAAATAATTGGTAACTGTGCAACAATCCTGGTAAAATCAGTCCTGAGGCAATATGTTAGTAAAATACAGGTGAAAACTAATCTCTACCTGCCATTTACAAGTAGATTGAGGACTAATTAACCAATTTGATAAGTACAAGTATCAGTATTTGATTGTAACCTCCATCGTATGCAGGGTTTACCTGGTCAGTGTGTGGCTAGTGCATGAGTTGACCCAAGTATGCAAATTAACTAGGTGAAATAAGCAAAATCAAATGGTGGAAGCCATACACATTGATTGTTGTCATGATTAAAATGTGTAAATTTGCAAACACTGGTTGTGTTAATTATGATGAGGGAGAACAAGTGACACTTTGAGCATACCCAAAGACAACCATTCACAGTACAGGCAGTAATATAATAATAAAGCAATTATGAAGAAATGGAATTACAGTTTTAAACTGTTATTTATAGCCTTGGATACTTGTTGTGTATTCATTTTGCTCAATTTTATTTGACTAAATATTAATTTTGCTATTTTTTGGCTCATAATTTTGAAATCTTGGTGTGAACTCTGAATATAGAAAAAGAAATAATAAACAAATATGAACAGAGTGAACAGCGTGAACAATCTACAAAATACAAAAACAATATGCAGTATAATGTGATAGAAATAAACAACCAAAAGGTAACAAAGAATTCTGAACAGAAAATCAGATGTAAAATACTATTTATATAAACAACACAGACATCATGACTGTTACACAGAGAGATAATTAAAAATGTACCAGTTTCTGCTTTAGATAAAAATTCTTCTCTAACTTTGATATTCCGTAGTTTTTGTTCTTGGGTTGACATTGTTACGTAATCTGGGACGCTTTGAGGACGAGTAACTCGCTCTTGTTCATAAAGGACTAAGTTTGGGTTGGAACTGCTGGTCCTCATATTGACCTGAGATGCTGTAATACCTGGTGATGCTGGGGCACTTATAACTTGTGTTGTTGGAACCTAAGAAAATGACATGAAAAATGAGACAACGAGCTGAAACATAACCTCAGAATAATGTCAAAAAAACAAAAACTGTATATCTGGACATTTTTTGCTCAAGGTTACTT
This sequence comes from Atrina japonica, assembly GCA_030159075.1. Lineage (NCBI taxonomy): Eukaryota > Metazoa > Mollusca > Bivalvia > Pterioida > Pinnidae > Atrina > Atrina japonica. Next base: position 169,187 of record BROG01000858.1, read on the forward strand.
TTGCCCTTTCATGACAGAAAACACATTACCCTCATTCCAACCTCTTATATTTGCCATTAATCACCATAGTCAAATTGATGGCATACCTTTGTTGTGATCATTTTGCTTGAAAATGTTGCTTTCATTTTAAATTTGCCATCTAAGCCGAAAACAGTGAAAATTAAATGGGAGTGAAAATTTCCAGGTATTTAATACCAATAGCTAGTTGTTTGTGAACCTGGTTAACACTGTCTTAGTCATCTAAATGTTTGTTAACCTGGGTAGCACTGTCCTAGTCATCTAAATGTTTGTTAACCTGGTTAGCACTGTCCTAGTCATCTAAATGTTTGTTAACCTGGGTAGCACTGTCCTAGTCATCTAAATGTTTGTTAACCTGGGTAGCACTGTCCTAGTCATCTAAATGTTTGTTAACCTGGGTAGCACTGTCTAGTCATCTAAATGTTTGTTAACCTGGGTAGCACTGTCCTAGTCATCTAAATGTTTGTTAACCTGGGTAGCACTGTCATCTGTAACTATAGAGAAAGAGTTGAACCACAAAACTGAGCGCAGCAAGAGGAAAGCAAAAAGAAATGTACAATAGAACAGAAAGCACGACAAGGAAACGAAGGGAAGGAGTTAAGTAGGTAAAGACAAAGGCAGCTCAGCGAGAACGAGGAACAACACAGAAACTAAAGACGTCAGACGCAGCAGAGATCGTATAAGTCACGATGAATTTGACACACACATGCTACGGACGAGTAAAGCCACGCGGAGACAACACCAGACGACAAATTAAATGCAGGAGGCAAGTGGCTACAAAAGAGGTAATCGTAGACGGCGTAACAGAGGAATGAAAAACGTGTCCTAGTCATGGCCCACTGCACAACCAGATAGAAAACCAATTACCAAAAGTCACAGACCAAGTAACGACCAAAGCACTCGCACATCGTAGAAAAGGGGGACCACAGGAAGATGGGGCGTTCAAGAGAAGTCAATCAAAGAGAACAGGCACGAAGAGTGCAGGAGAAAAGACTTAGACAAAAAAAGGGGAACCAGTGAGAAGAGAATGAAAGGCACAAGAAATGATAGAAGAGGAACTAAAGGTCAGCAACGAAACAAAAAACAGAAACACTAGAATGTATGAAGAAGAAGAAGAAAAAAAATAGTAGAAGGAAGCGGTAGCAGATCTAAAGTTAAGGACAAGAAGAGAGTTTGTTTTAAACGAAAAAAATACTGACAAAATAAACAACAGTCATATCCAACGGGAACAAGCACAGCAACAGCCAAAGATAAAAGAAAGAACGAGTTCGAAGGAAAGAAAGAAGAAAAGAAGGAAACGAGAGGAAAGCAAGCAAATGCAAGATATCAACGGAGGACGAGTAGAGTGCAGACGAAATGTAGCCAGAGACAGCAGACGCAATAGAAAAAAAAAGCAGCAAAAGGTACGGAACGAAAGGGGGGTCAAAGGGAAAAAGGTAGCAATGTCCAACAGTGAGCGGGACAAAGATAATCTACATAAAGGAAACGCAGAAAATAAGTCCAACGACACGCGATCGGGACCCGGACCACAAACGCCGAAAGAAAGAAGGAAGAAGAAAAGACACACATTAGCAGGACGAGAGCAGGGTCGAATACAACAAAGAGAGAAGAGACGAAAGGCCAAATAGAAGAAAGTAGAACTGGACCGATACAACGAGTCTGATATAAGACATCATCCAGAGACGGACGGGAAGGAAGGAATCTAAATGTTTGTTAACCTGGGTAGCACTGTCCTAGTCATAAGAGCAAAGCACGGCGAGACAACTAAATGAACATCGAGTTTGTTAACCTGGTTAGCACTGTCCAAAGAAATTAGTCATCTAAATGTTTGTTAACGGGGTAGCACTGTCCTTAGGCTGCTCATCTAAATGTTTGTTAACCTGGGTAGCACTGTCCTAGTCATCTAAATGTTTGTAGTAACCTGGGTAGCACTGTCTAGCCGCCAGTCATCTAAATGTTTTGTTACACCTGGTCTCTCCCCTCATCTCACCCGTCTCTTCTTAGCACTGTCCTAGTCATCTAAATGTTTGTTAACCTGGGTAGCACTGTCCTAGTCATCTAAATGTTTGTGAACTCGGCTAGCACTGTCCTAGTCATCTAAATGTTTGTGAACCTGGTTAACACTGTCCTAGTCATCTAAATGTTTGTGAACCTAGTTAGCACTTCAGTAGTCAATTAAATGTTTGTGAACTCGGCTAGCACTGTCCTAGTCATCTTAATGTTTGTAAACCTGGTTAGCACTGTCCTAGTCATGTAAATGTTTGTAAACCTGAATAGCACCGTCCTAGTCACCATGTTTGTAAAGCTGGTTAGCTATATCCCAGTCATCTAAATATTTGTAAATCTAGATAGCACAGTTCTACTCATTTCAATGTTAGTAAATCGGGGCCCAGGGCCATTAAATATTCTCAGACAAATTTTTTTACTCAACCTCAAGATTTTACTCAAATCTTGAGAAATTTCTCAACTTGGGAAAAGTTGTGGACCATAAAGAAATTATTAGACAAATTTCTTCCTCAAGTGATAAAATACTAAAGTACGGCATGTACCTGATTTAAGTAATTCTTAACAACAAAATTGGCCCCCATGTTTGCCTCGGGATAAGTAAATGCAAATGTCATTGTAATTGTTGCCATAGAATATTTCGGGACATGTTTAACATGTTTGCCTTTCGAAAACAACATGTTATTTGTGCGAACTAAGTTTAGGAGACTAACACTTCTTTCTCTGTTGGCTTGTTTTGGCCATATGACGTTTGTTTACATTAACAATAGGGATGGTGTAAATTTAGTCCAGTACATGTGCCCCAGTGTATGTTTTGAGTCGTTTATCTTATCTAATGTACTTATACTAACTTCTGTCATATATTGGCATTTTACAAGATGTTTTTAATGTTTTTAAAGAGGTATATATCTACTCCCCTTTTATGCCACAAAATGTGCTGATAATTGGTTTTTAACAGGTTTTATACCTGTTGGTTGGTTGTTAAATAATTAATCATAGATTATCGTAAGAGTTATGTTCAAACATCGAAGTTAAGTGAATTGGGACATAAATTGGGACATATGTCGTGGACGAGCTTTACACTGCCCCTTGACTCAAGCTTAAGCTTGTTGTTTAATGTCTCACTCAAGAATCTTTCACTCATATGGAGACGTCAACAAATGCCAGTTTTGTTTGTTTGTTGTTTAACGTCCCACTCAAGAATCTTTCACTCATATGGAGACGTCAACAAATACCGATGAGGGGCTTCAAATTTTGGCCTATGCTTGGCACTTATGGCCATTGAGCAGTGTGGGTTCTTTAATGTCCCGACAACTACTGCAACATCGAACCTCGATTTTTACTGTCTCATCCAAAGGACAGAAAACCAACCTGCCACCAGATAGACTCCAACTCACGACCTCAGTCTAGAATTGAGCATGCTACCAACTGAGCCAGACCAGCTCCACTGCCCCTTGACAATCTTATCTCAGTTGAGAAAATTCTAAAATCGTTTTATGGTCTGCGATTTTTCATTTTTCACTCAGATGAGTAAAATTTTTAACTTTTGAGAATAAAATTTTTCTCAAAATTATCCTTGTTTATGGTCTTGGGCCCTGGGTTGCATGGTTCTACTCATTTAAATGCTTGTGAACCTGGTTAGCAATATCCTAGTCATCTAAATTATTTGTAAATCTGGATAGCACAGTTCTACTCATTTCAATGTTTGTAAACCTGGTTAGCATGGTTCTACTCATCTATATGTTTGTAAACCTGGTTAATGCTGTCCTAGTCATCTATATGTTTGTAAACCTTGATAGCGCTGTCCTAGTCATCTATATGTTAGTAAACCTTGATAGCGCTGTCCTAGTCATCTATATGTTTGTAAACCTTGATAGCGCTGTTCTACTCATCTAAATGTTTGTGAACCTTGATAGCGCTGTCCTAGTCATCTATATATTTGTAAACCTTGATAGCGCTGTCCTAGTCATCTATATATTTGTAAACCTTGATAGCGCTGTCCTAGTCATCTATATGTTTGTAAACCTTGATAGCGCTGTCCTAGTCATCTATATGTTTGTAAACCTGGATAGCGCTGTCCTAGTCATCTATATGTTTGTAAACCTGGATAGCGCTGTCCTAGTCATCTATATGTTTGTAAACCTGGATAGCGCTGTCCTAGTCATCTATATGTTTGTAAACCTGGATAGCGCTGTCCTAGTCATCTATATGTTTGTAAACCTTGATAGCGCTGTCCTAGTCATCTATATGTTTGTAAACCTGGATAGCGCTGTCCTAGTCATCTATATGTTTGTAAACCTGGATAGCGCTGTCCTAGTCATCTATATGTTTGTAAACCTGGATAGCGCTGTCCTAGTCATCTATATGTTTGTAAACCTGGATAGCGCTGTCCTAGTCATCTATATGTTTGTAAACCTGGATAGCGCTGTCCTAGTCATAAGATAAGACCTCATACCTGATTGTCACTGTTCATTGAACTGTCACTTTTTTTATCCTTTCGTTTGGAACTCCTTAACACGAGCCCTTTACTTTTCTTTTTACAATCAATCAAATCATTTTCCTTTGCCTGTAAACAAAATTGTATCTTTATTACTTCATGCACATATGAATATTGAAAAGAAAAATTATATAACACAAAATATCACTTAACATGCTTAACAATGGCCATACATGTAGCCTGACTCAAAATATTATTTTCTTTCCATATCAAATTGGAAAAAAGAAAATACCATTTAAGTGGAATATTTAGGGAGACATAATTTTAGCATTTTGTCCTTTAAGTAAAATATGATATTAGTGAGAAGTAATTCTAGTGATTTTATGATTCCAAACAAAAGAAAACATTTATGAAATTTATTTTCATCAGTCTATTCAAGATAACTTACTTACACAGCACAGGTTATAAGTATAGCACTATGGTGAAAATAGTAAATTGTAACTATTTTTGTAAAATAAGATGATGTTGCAGCCATGCATTACTACAGTTAGACTTGCTTCAGCGACCACCTGTGTATAAAGACCACCTAGTCATAAAGACTGTTTTTTGCAGTCCCCAACAGTACATGCATCATTATTGTAAAAATCAACCTCTATATAAACACCACCTCCCTATAAAAACCAGTTTTGTTGTGTCCCTATGGGGTTCATTATACACAAGTTTCACTGTATTTAGAAATATCAGAAATTCCACTCTCTTTGAATCCATTTTTAACAATGTCTGGCTTCCTCTGTAAATCATTATAGAATTTCATGAGCCATCTAGCACCCAGTAGATTCATTCAGCTCAAGCTTAACTCAATGTTTACACAGTCATCTTTGACAGAAATACAAGATGATGGCTAATGATGATCATTAAGCAACAGAGTTTTGTGAATAATCAGCTGAAGAGTATATCATAATATTGTTCAGAAAATGATCATCTTTTGAACTGACGTAGTACAATATTTAGAATTCCTATTAGTCAAACCTGATTAATATAGATTGTATACCTCAGAATCAGAAGACAATGGAAGACTACGGATAAATTCTAAATCTTCATACAGGTCACATAGCAACTTCTGTGTCTCCATCAGTTCTACAGATAATACAAAAACAACCATACTATATGAACCCCAAATTTATCTCATCAATTTCCTTAGAAGTTTGCAAATAAAGACTAAATCTTAAATATCTTCCTAATTTAAGTAGTGGTAAGCAATTGAAACGAAAACAAATACAAATTATCATTTTACATGTACAGTGGAATCTCGTTATGTCGAAAATCAGATGCGTCAAAATTCCGGACATGTCAAAATGGAAAGACCAGTTCCGATTTTTATGGGTAGAATTATATATCAATTAAAATTTTCTGTTATTTTGAATTCCGGACATCTTGAAGTAATAGAGGTGGTCCCGTGAGTTTTTCGAGATAACAAGATTGCACTGTATTTCATTTTAAGATATTTTATTCCACCATATGAGAAACATAACATACATATACTATATGTACTATATAATAAATGATGCTAAATTGCTAGAGGTTGCTTTATCAGAAAATATATGTCAGATGTACACTTGGTTTCTCTGTAAATGACCTAATGATTACCTTCATATTTATGATTTAATTCATATTGTATTTGCCCTTTATAAGGGCATCTGTTCAAATAGGGACGCCCTTGGATATTTTTTTCATGTAGATCTACTGACTGTTAACAAAAATCAAACTTTTTAAATTTTAGTTAAGATTATCACCCAATTTCATCATATTTTTTTCTTTTTGGTGGCATTAACAGCAAATATTTTGTTTATTGTTTTCCCTCAAAATTACAAAAGAACATCTTTGAACTATGTTGTAAGAAATACTTTTGATGCTATTGGTGATTTCTTGGATGCATGGAGGTTGCCATTATTCACCAACAAGTGAAATGAGATCAGTTATCAAACACCAATATAGTTAAAAAAAAATTCCCTTTGTTAAAGACCTGTCAATTAAATTTTATTCACTACCAAAAAATAATAATTATTGTAATTTTTTAATACTCAGAAATATCAAACTCGCCCAATTTTTTGTTTATTCAATAACTTTATAAAACTGAATTCGGGTGTGGGATTTCAAGCAAATTGTTGTCATTCAGACTTTCCATTTCATCTACTACTGTCATTTTACAGGTTCAAAGTAAAACATAAGAAAACCATCTGCAATTACCAAAATCTTGCATAATACCGTATTTTATGGCCTATAGGTCGATATGGGGGATAGGTCGAATGGCCGATTTTTGGCAAAAATCCAGGTTTAAGTATTAGATAGGTCGAAGTGGAGGACAGGTCGATGTCGGCAGAGATGGAAACATGAATGGAAGAACATAAAAATGCATCGTTTATGTTTAATAACTGGTGCCAACACGATGGTAACCTACTAAAATAATCAGAATGATCGGCCTATTTTACGGTACAATATTGAATAGGAGTGATTAAAAAGCATAGAAGTTGTGTTTTATCACATTTAACATCACTTATATAACTCGTGTGTACTTATTTTTTATACAAGCATAGCCATTATGTTACCTGTCAAATCATCATTAAATTCTTTATGCTGTTAACACAAGCGACCACAATCCTTGTCTTATCCTTACATTGACCTAAATTATCATGCTGCTGCAATTGTCAAACAATTAAATACTCAAGGTTTAGTGTCAATTAATTTACGTAACACTTTTTCCAGAACTTTCCCAACTTCAAAGACTGCCGCACGATCCTTATCAGTTGAAGGTGTTCCAGTGAACACAGCTTGTAGTGTCCTGAAAGTCTGAATGAAGACTTCAACTTCACAGAGGGGTGCCGAGATAAGGGAAACATTCAAAAGTATAAACTGTCCGGTATAAATATAATGTAAACAATGTATTTTTATTACACAGTTTCTGACACATCCTTGAATCCCAATGATATTGTAACTTGAAAGATAATTATTTTGTCACTTGATTATGAACACAGTGCATTACGCACACACGAGGTCACATTTAATAGTACTATTAAGTGTAAATACAAATGAGTGTTTGGAGTAGGCCCCTAGATTATCCTGTGGAAAATTTTGAATTACCATGTTAGAATGAAGAATTGCAGATACAAGTTAAATATTTCACTATTTTTTTCTAAGATAAGTCGATGCGGTGAATAGGTCGAGGTCACAACTTTAGAGAAAAAAAATATCGACCTATAGGCCGTAAAATACGGTAATAGTTTCACACTTTTAATGTCAGAAATTAATGAAAGTGTCCAAAGTGTTGTTTTCAATAAAGCACCTGTGTAAGGCATGTATCACTTGTAGTGTAACAAATTTTGCTACATTGTTTCTTTTCCACTATTAATACATCAGGCGGGATTGCAAGGTAATTAAATCAGTACAAACAGCTATTTACATTGTAGATAACTTTGCAAAGCAGAGTATTTAATCATCTTTTGCAATCTAATCAAAATTTGCATCTTGAAAGAATAAAGTTTAAAATAAAGGCACCCTATACTCAAATTACCGGCAACCAGGCCTTCTAAAGACAAATAGGTATTTTTATTTACCTTTATTGCAGTGTTCAAACCCTGCAGTATCAAGAAGCCACGCTGCCACACGACCTTGAGATGTATTTTGACTTTTGAAGCTTGACTGACGTATAATCTCACTTGATGAACGTAACGTGCTTTCCTGTGCATCAGTAAAGTTCAATGCTGAAATCACACAGGAAATGAAATCTTACACTTCATATAGTCTTGACCACGAAATGAAACTAGAGACACTTGTTACAGTCCATATAGTCTTGACCACGAAATACACATTTTGTTTAATCTTCCAGGTAAGGATCCCAGTGTTGTTCTGGTTTACCACATTGATTTTATAAATTCACTGATAATTACTTGAACTTTGAGATTTCAAGAGTGAAATATTAAGGAATTTACAAATTGGGACATAGAATTGATTCAAGAGATCGAGAGTTGATTTAGTTAATTTATGATGGGAAAAAAATCATTTGAGCCATCAAGTCACCGGTACTTCAGGTCCTTGGGTTATCAATGTATGCAATTTCTTTACTTTGCCTACAACACTCTACCATCAAATTGTATCTAGTTATTTATGTCAGATGTCAGCAATATACACTCTACTATCAAATTGTATTTGGTTATTTAGATATTCAGTGTTTCTATGAAAAATTTAAAAAAAAAAAAAATCAATGTTTAGCCGATTCCTTGGTCCTGTAAAAGACCAATACTTGATTTCTATTGATTTCTATTAAAGTGAACATACTTTGTGAGAAACGGACATTCATATCCTCTGTCGGGGAAGTAATCTCTGTTAGGCGGGGGGACTCTTTTGTACCATATGCTATTTCATGTTGTCTGTACAAGCGATGATGTCGTAATCTTTTCAACCACTCTTCAAAGACAATTTTTTCTTTGACCTGAATAAGAATTATAATTTGCTGAATACATTTCAAAGTAGAACAATTATATTTTATACATGTTACATAGCCAAGTGTTTGGAACTTTATCTCCAAATGACGCTTAGGAGAGTAATATGAACATATGTAGAGAATTTGAAAATTTGACCATTACAAATCAGATATAATATTTCCATTGTCAGATTACCTGCTTGGAATTATTACATATTGTTTAGGTTACCTTTATATGATAAATAATATCCTCTGCGTCAATGTCAATTCGATGTCTGTGACTTTTGAAGGCGAGAACAGACAGACCTGTGTCTATTATGCCGTGATACTTTCCTTTCTGTATCTGTAATGTAAAAACACATAGTGATGGTAAATAAATAAAAATATCTGGTTTGTAATTTGTACTGACATATAAGTACAGCTAATAAACGTACCAGAATATCACCTTACAGTATCATAGTATCAATTTACAGTACCAAAGTATCAGCATACAGTATATAGTATCAACAAACAATATCATAGTATCAACTTACAGTACCATTGTATCAGATTACAGTACATAGTATTAACTAACAGTACCAGAGTATCAACTTACAGTATCATTGTATCAACTAACAGTACCATATCATGTACATACACTACCATTGTATCAACTTACAGTACATAGTAGCAGCTTACAGTACCATTGTATCAACTTACAGTACCACAGTATCAGCTTACAGTACCATCATATCAACTTACAGCACATAGTAGCAGCTTACAGTACCATCATTTCAACTTACAGTTTACAGTATCAGCTTACAGTACATAGTATCAGCTTACAGTACAATTGTATCAACTTACAGTACAATTGTATCAACTTACAGTACCATTGTATCAACTTACAGTATACAGTATCAGCTTACAGTACATAGTATCAGCTTACAGGAACATTGTACCAACTTCAAGACAAGAGTATCAGCATACAGTACCACTGTATCAACTTACAGTATCATAGTATCAACTTACAGTAACATATCTGCTTACAGTACCATAGTATCAATTTTACATTACAAAGTATCAGCATACCATTGTATCAACTTACAGTACCAGAGTGTCAGCTTACAGTAAATAGTAACAGCTTACAGTACATAGTATCAGTTTACAGTACTACAGTTTTAGACATAATAACCAAAAAGCCCAAATAACTACCATTAATAATACCCTGATGGTTTTGACAAAGTAAAAGGTTCATAGGTCTTTGCATGCTGAATGCATTTTTATATTCATTATAATAATATACATTTGAGTTATCAGCTAAAAAAAAAGTTAATAGATCAATGTGATCATTTCATTGATATAAATCAAAAGTCAACCTTCAAACATATGTTTGTATATATAGGAATAGTAGCCATGTTGATAGTAAAGCATAAAATAAACTTGAATCTACACTCTTTAGTGCAAAATCTTTATCACAAATGACCCAGTTGTTTCAGAGGAGAAAGATTATCAAAAATGTCTAACAGACAGACAGATGGACAACAGATAGTAATGTCTAACAGACAGACAGATGGACAACAGATACTAATGTCTAACAGATGGACAACAGATACAAATGCCTAACAGACAAATAGATGGACAACATATAGTTATGTCTAATAGATGGGCAACAGATAGTAATGTCCAACAGATGGACAACAGATACTAATGCCTAACAGACAGATAGATGGACAACATATACTAATGTCTAACAGATGGACAACAGATACCAATGTCTAACAGATGGACAACAGATGGTAATGTCTAACAGACAGATAGATGGACAACATATAGTAATGTCTAACAGATGGACAACAGATAGTAATGTCCAACAGATGGACAACAGATACTACAGTCCAACAGATGGACAACAGATACTAATGCCTAACAGACAGATAGATGGACAACATATACTAATGTCTAACAGATGGACAACAGTTACCAATGTCTAACAGATGGACAACAGATGGTAATGTCTAACAGACAGATAGATGGACAACATATAGTAATGTCTAACAGATGGACAACAGATAGTAATGTCCAACAGATGGACAACAGATACTAATGTCTAACAGATGGACAACAGATACTAATGTCTAACAGACAGATAGATGGACAACATATAGTCATGTCTAACAGATGGACAACAGATAGTAATGTCTAACAGATGGACAACAGATACTAATGTCTAACAGATGGACAACAGATAGTAATGTCTAACAGACAGATGGACAACAGATAGTAATGTCTAACAGACAGATGGACAAAAGATAGTAATGTCTAACAGACAGACAGATGGACAACAGACAGTAATGTCTAACAGACAGATGGACAACAGATAGTAATGTCTAACAGATGGACAACAGATACTAATGTCTAACAGATGGACAACAGATAGTAATGTCTAACAGACAGACAGATGGACAACAGACAGTAATGTCTAACAGATGGACAACAGATACTAATGTCTAACAGATGGACAACAGATAGTAATGTCTAACAGACAGATGGACAACAGATAGTAATGTCTAATAGATGGACAACAGATACTAATGTCAAACAGATGGACAACAGATACTAATGTCTAACAGATGGACAACAGACAGTAATGTCTAACAGACAGATGGACAACAGATAGTAATGTGTAACAGACAGACAGATGGACAACAGATAGTAATGTCTAACAGACAGATGGACAACACATACTAATGTCTAATAGATGGACAACAGATAGTAATGTCTAACAGATGGACAACAGATACTAATATCTAACAGATGGACAACAGATAGTAATGACAACAGCTAATAAATGTGCAAGAATTGTACTCAGCGAAACCATCAAATATAGAATTTGTAGGTTGAACAGATCACAAAATGTACTTATTTATATACAGCAGGAAAAGTGATTTACATGTGTTTATAATGAGTCATTTAAACAGGAAAATAAAACACATTATCAAGAAAAAATCTAAAGGAAACTGAAATTTGTATAAAATGATCAATTATACAATTACAGTGTAAATAGTATGCTCACAGAATGCTTCATTTTAACACTGTTACAGTAAATCTTATATTTCACTTTTATTACAGCACTACAGTCTGTTTAACATTTAACTGTTACTACAGCACTACAGTCTAAAATTTCACTGTTATTACAGTGCCACAGTCTGTCTAACACTCCACTAGTATTACAGCTATACAGCCTAACATTTCACCATTATTACAGCTATACAGCCTAACATTTCACTGTTATTACAGCGCTGTATTAAGAATACTTACATCTGAAGCTGACTTAGCATAGTACAAAATTCCTTTCTCCAACACGAAGAATCTCTGAAAAAAGTTAAATATGACTGGTCAATCTCTTTATAAACTCAGACAAATATATTCTTAAGTTACTTCTTCTTAACAACAGAAAGGTTTGCTATATAAATATATGTTATAGTACAGTAGAACTATGTACAGTTCACCCCGATATATCGTCACCTTTTGTTTTCCAGAAATTTGGCGGTATAACAGGTTTGGCAGTATATCAAGGATTACTATTTTTGAGATGTTATCATTTTCATCATGACATGTCTTTAATCCCTGTTGTATATCATATCCTGTTGACAACTCCCTATCATAAATTCAGATATTTTGTCTATTGTTTTAGTTTGGAAAGTTAAGCAACGCTATTAAAATGTCCAACATATGTAGCAATACATGTTCGACGGCAGGAAAATCTAGTTCAGTTTCTAACATTAAAACGGAAACATTTCTAATATTAACTTTCATCATTATTTGTTTAAAATAACTCTGACATGCCGGTAATACAAAGGTTTTAAGTTTATAAATCTCATCAACTAATAATTATTTCTTGACGTGTGATAAATTGCTGTGTAAACACACGCCATGTTGATTTTCCATTAAATTTTATTAATTTCATCTAATCTAAGAATTTTTTCTTAAAATGTTTTTTCTAAATATGTATATCTTCATAAAAATAATCATAATATTTAAACTATAATTTTGTTTGTTGTTTTTTAAGAATAAAATGTCTATCATTGACAGTTTTATCTCTTCCATTTTTTTTTCTTTAATCCAATTTTCTACTTTTTCCAAAAACAAGTTAATATGGGAGTAATTATAAAACAACTACTCAATAGTTTCATTGTCATGGTTGCAAAAACAACATAATGGATCATTTCCTAACTTAATATTGTATAGCAATTTATTTGTTGCTATTATTCTATGTACAATTCGATACTGGAACCAAATTAGTCTTGTATCTCTTGTGAACCAAAAACGTTAGTATTTAAAACTTTCCAGTCCAAAATATATTGCTCCCTCCCATTTCTTTTCATAATTTGGTTTTGAATATTTTTTTGTTTAAGAAAATGTTGCAAAGTGCCCTTGACCCCTTAGTATCCTTCAAAAATAAGTCAATACATTTAGGTCGAATGGGAATTATTTATGTTATTTGAAAAATTTCATTTTAGATCTAGTAAAGGGAAATTAAATTTCTTTACATTTAAGATTTCTTTGAGTCAATTTTTTAGCCAATATATGTGAAAACTCCCAGCTGTGTTTTGTATGGTATTACTCCCCCCACCCCATAAAAAATAAAGACTATATATATATATACATATTGCTTAAAAATGATTAACAGTACTTAGTCTAGAAGTCTCCCTACTTATGTGAGAAGTCTCCCTTCAACAGCTGGATGGAGAAGTGGAGTCTCCCAGTGTGAGGCCTGATAGTACAGAAGGACTACAAACGTGGTGTATATTCTGTCAAACGCTCTACACTGTGAAAATGATGACAAAAAACACCAAATAAACATCATGAGTCTCTTTCCAACTGTAGTGTAATCATACGCAAAATTTCAACTTCTCACCGCCCCCCGCCCCCCCTCAACTTCGCACGGACGATTTTTATTGCATATTGGAGTGTCAAGTCATTCATTTTAAGAGATAATCCTTTACACTATTTTTCATGGAGTGATAGTGTTTTTCTAGTGTTGCACACCAAAAATTACCGTACCGTACTGTTTTCACTTTACACCAAGTAGAGTGTTTGACAGAATAAACACCATGTTTGTACTGTATGTATATAATAGTCCTACATAGAAACTTTATGTTATAGTAAAGTAGAACTGAATGTTATAGTACAGTAGAACTGTCTGTTATAGTACAGTAGAAATGTCTGTTATAGTACAGTAGAACTGCATGATATAGTACCTTAGAACTGTCTGTTATAGTACAGTAGAACTGTCTGTTATAGTACAGTAGAACTGTCTGTTATAGTACAGTAGAACTGTCTGTTATAGTACAGTAGAACTGTCTGTTATAGTACAGTAGAAATGTCTGTTATAGTACAGTAGAACTGCATGATATAGTACCTTAGAACTGTCTGTTATAGTACAGTAGAACTGTCTGTTATAGTACAGTAGAACTGTCTGTTATAGTACAGTAGAACTGTCTGTTATAGTACAGTAGAACTGTCTGTTATAGTACAGTAGAACTGCATGATATAGTACAGTAGAACTGCATGATATAGTACAGTAGAACTGTCTGTTATAGTACAGTAGAACTGCATGATATAGTACAGTAGAACTGCATGATATAGTACAGTAGAACTGCGTGATATAGTACAGTAGAACTGTCTGTTATAGTACAGTAGAACTGTGTGTTATAGTACAGTAGAACTGTCTGTTATAGTACAGTAGAACTGTCTGTTATAGTACAGTAGAACTGTCTGTTATAGTACAGTAGAACTGTCTGTTATAGTACAGTAGAACTGTCTGTTATAGTACAGTAGAACTGCATGATATAGTACAGTAGAACTGCATGATATAGTACAGTAGAACTGTCTGTTATAGTACAGTAGAACTGTCTGTTATAGTACAGTTGAACTGTCTGTTATAGTACAGTTGAACTGTATGTTATAGTACAGTAGAACTGTCTTTTATAGTACAGTAGAACTGCATGATATAGTACAGTAGAACTGCATGATATAGTACAGTAGAACTGCATGATATAGTACAGTAGAACTGTCTGTTATAGTAAAGTAGAACTGTATGTTATAGTACAGTAGAACTGCATGATATAGTACAGTAGAACTGTCTGTTATAGTACAGTAGAACTGTCTGTTATAGTGCAGTAGAACTGTCTGTTATAGTACAGTAGAACTGTCTGTTATAGTACAGTAGAACTGTCTGTTATAGTACAGTAGAACTGTCTGTTATAGTACAGTTGAACTGTCTGTTATAGTACAGTAGAACTGCATGATATAGTACAGTAGAACTGCATGATATAGTACAGTAGAACTGTCTGTTATAGTCACAGTAGAACTGCATGATATAGTACAGTAGAACTGTACGTTATAGTACAGTAGAACTGTACGTTATAGTACAGTAGAACTGTCTTTTATAGTACAGTAGAACTGCATGATATAGTACAGTAGAACTGCATGATATAGTACAGTAGAACTGCATGATATAGTACAGTAGAACTGTCTGTTATAGTAAAGTAGAACTGTATGTTATAGTACAGTAGAACTGCATGATATAGTACAGTAGAACTGTCTGTTATAGTACAGTAGAACTGTCTGTTATAGTGCAGTAGAACTGTCTGTTATAGTACAGTAGAACTGTCTGTTATAGTACAGTAGAACTGTCTGTTATAGTACAGTAGAACTGTCTGTTATAGTACAGTTGAACTGTCTGTTATAGTACAGTTGAACTGTATGTTATAGTACAGTAGAACTATGTATATAGTTCTACATAGAAACTATATCTTATAGCATATTTACAATATGTATGTAATAAGATCAATGACTGAGAATATTTCAATTTGTTCATGCAAATCATTTTAAATACTGTTAGTTATAGCCATATTTATAATGCAGTCTAACCTGCCTTGATGACTTACTGTTTTTAACAACTACCTGACTACTGAAACCTATATGAAATCTTCCAAAACCATTTTCCCATATAAATGACCTGCTTTACACAACTAACAACCATTATTTCGTTTTTGCATTTCCCATTAACAGTCACTTAAAACAGGTTAGAATGTAATGTGTCTTTACATGGTGGTCTATGTTATATACGGTATCTTAACATCTCTACCTTATGCCAGCCTTTCATTGGCCAACGTCTCCTCTTCATAAGAAATCCCTGGTATTTATCTGGCTTCTCCTCACATCTCTGGGTGTCCTTTAGACCCTCAATTATCTCCCATTCTTGACGAGATTTGTGGCGTTTGCGATGTTTGGAAGGACTAGACTTATAGGCGGTGCCAGGGGGCTGTAGAGCTTTTTTATTAGCTTCTGTTTGACTGCTGTTTATAGAAATGCTATCATCTGATCCTTCCTGCAAATAAAGAACAAAATGTTAGCAGGCAACAGAAGAGCTTCAAAGTCACGTGGGTAAAAGTGTATTTATACCTTCATTGTAAGAATTGTGCTGAAAAACAAAACCTTCTGGTAATTTGGTAAATTATTTTCCAGAAATGTAATCTTAACTAGGTGAAGTAATGGTAACACATTTTATCATCTCTTTCCTGGCTAAATTACTGATATATCTTACAAATGTTAACCTGTTGGAGAATCAATCTTGTAAGTCTACATTATTAAATTTAAACATTCCTCAAGATCTCCAACAAATGTTGGTAAGCTCTTTCACAGACAATGGCAATACATCTATGTTTAAGTGGTTCTACCATGTACTCATAATACTTAGTAAATAATTATTAACACTGTGGCTGAGTGGTGCTCCTTAAACAGGCAACAGCGTATAGTAAATATGTCTTACCTCTGTGACCGACTGGTTCCCATTAAAAAGGCAATAGTGTAGTAAATATGTCTCATCTCTGTGAGTTAGTTGGATCCCTTACAGAGGCAATAGAGTAGTGAATATTTCTTACCTCTGTGATTGAGTGGCACCCCTTACAGAAGCAATAGCTTAGCAAATATTTCTTACCACTGTAAATGAGTGGTTCCCATAATAGTAAATATTTTTACCTCTATAAGTGAGTGGGTCCATACATAAATGTGGTACCTAAGTAACACTTACATCTGTGGTCCAGTGATTCTTTAGACTGTATTGAGGTCATGTATAAACATAACTCACCCTTGTGGAATACTTCAATTATCTCTCATGGACAAGTTATGTAATTAATGTTAGATCTAAGATATATAGAAAACTCCAGTGCCAGTATATAACAGAACAATTTACCTACAAGATACATTATCACACATGAATCCTCAGATCCAAAAGTCGGGAAAACTAGTTCTGATAGTTTCCATATAAATATTAATTCATAACAAAAAATCAATACTAAAAACCCACAAATGTCATTTTATTTTAAAAATTCACAACATATACGGGCAATGTAATAATGCAGGCACAAGGAAAAATTCTGTAGTCAATTTGTGTTACTCTAATAAAAACCAAACACAAGGCCATTTGTTTATGACTATATGCTCATCAAAAAGGAATAATTAATGTTGGCCAATTATTCCCAAGTTTACTGTAAATTAGACTGAAAAATAAACATGTAAACATCAGGTGGAATAGCATGAACAGGGTTCAGGATTTTTTCTACCCCCTAAATCCTGGACTGGGCCAAAAAATTGATAAAAATATATGACATTTTAACTGAAACAGAAAAGCTTATATTGTAATTTAAGACATTACTTAGAAATTCCATATTTCCAATTTATATATTTTAGGGAACAGTACGAGTCATTTTTGCATTGGGGATGGGTCCTGCACTGGCTATAGTTGGACCCAAAATGTCTCAAGAAAATCCCCTAGGTTTAAGTTACATGTAATTACAAAAGCTCCCCTCAATTGTTCACAGTGACACATATTTATTAAACTATATCCTAGATGCCTTGCTTTAAATTTGAAAAATTAAAATTGAAACAAATTACAGATAGTAAAATTTGAGATAAAGATTTCTCAGTAAAAACTTTTTTCTGCCACAAACTTTTTTTTTAGTCATTAGACTTTTTCATTCTGGCACTAATTTTTCTTAGCAAAAATTGGTTCATTTTAAAGTACATGTAAATATATTCTGAAATAATTTCAAATTATAGATAATAGAATATAATTACATGTAGTTTTACATAAATACATGTTTGTAAGATTTGCCAATAATTTAGACCCTGACAAACATAAATTTATACACAATTTCATTGTTAAACATGATATGCCCATATTCCTTCATGTACTTCATAACTTTCATTTGACACATGACATCATGAAACTAACAGCATTCGCTGATGACATTTTTGATGCACTTAAAATACAAAGTCAACTTACAGTGTAATCATGTTACAATTTTTTTTGAAAGGTGTGTGTGTTTTAGTAAAAGGGGCAGAGAAGCCAGATAAAATTTTCACTCCTTATCATACAAAACTCTTCCACAGGGGTTGATCTGGCTAAAAAATCTTGATACTAGAAAAATCACCATTTGTAATTTTTTTGTCGCCAGTTTGTGATTTTTTGTTGCCAGTTTAAAAATTTTGGAAGCACTCTAATATAAGTGTAGAGAAAATACAATTTCCAACCCTGTAAAATGTGGCAAAATTTAAATTGTGAATTGTTTAGTTTTTTCCTATACTTTTAAAGGTTTGTGCTGTTGATAATTTTGTGGTGCAAAAAAATCGCCAAAAATCTGTTGTCATTTTCAAATATTTGGAGCCAGATACAAAGTCAATAAAAAAAAGATTATTGAGGTTATATAAATGTGTTAACTGCCTTTACTGTTAATTTATTTAATTCAATTCAATGCGTTTCATTAAGATATTATTGTCTGTGTTTGAAATATTATGAAATTGAAATAAAACATCATTTTTGTCCTGAAATCATCACAATTTTAAAAGATGCATCCATTACACTGTATAGTTTAATGGTGTGTAATGTGGACGTTGTAGAAGATACCACAATCTTGCTTTGATATTTTCAATAAAATCATATATAAGTTTCATGAATTTAATACAGCAATAATGATGTTGAAATTTTGTCTGCATATAGGACTGAACATATAGATAGTGATTATAGGTGTGGAGGTTTAACTAAATGTATACAGGTAATCACTTTATCTGTACATTCAAGTACCTGACCACTACAGGTCGTTGTGTATGTAATTACCCCCAGCATTCGTCTGATAATTACACCTCTGTATGGTCTAATGACATTATTTAGTAAACAGTGTTATTAGTCTCTGTTCCTGACAAGTATTTGGTAGATATAATTGACTTATGTAACATAAATGTCTTCATACTTCAGTGAAATGGAGGCACCAGAAATATTGTCACAACCGATTTTTTGTTGCCAGTTGAAATAAAAAAAATCGCCATTTGCGACATTGATGAAGCTTCCACACTATATGTAAGTTATTTCAAATCTGTCTGGTACTTTCAGCGAATAATATTTTCAAGGAACCAGGTTTCTAATATTCTGTTAATATTATACAATAAACACTACAAATAATTGTCAACAAGACCTATTACATGTATATATATATATATATATATATATATATATATATATAAATATATATATATATATATATATATATATATATATAAGACTATGTTTATAGTTTCTGTGTATCAAATTTGACTGAGATTGAACTAATGATGAATTCAAATTGGTCACTTATTCATTTTTGCTATTTATACATGTAGGGCCTACATAAAGCAAAATCAGTAACTCAACAGTGACCTAACATAAGCAGTGTGACCATTAGTCAAAGTCATAGCACACCACCTTTTCATAACAGTGACCTTGACATCAGCAGTGTGACCTTAAGTCAAAGTCATAGCACACCACCTTTTCATAACAGTGACCTTGACATCAGCAGTGTGACCTTAAGTCAAAGTCATAAACACACCACCTTCCCATAACAGTGACTTGACAACACATCACCTTCCCATAACAGTGACTTGACAACACATCACCTTCCCATAACAGTGACTTGACAACACATCACCTTCCCATAACAGTGACTTGACAACACATCACCTTCCCATAACAGTGACTTGACAACACATCACCTTCACTTAAGTTTTACAAAGTATGAGTGTTTGTGAAATATTTTTTTTCTTCATAGGACATTCAGTCAGACAGATTACTGGACCAAAAATTTTGTCTGACCAAATTATTTTTATGGTATTTAAAAACAATCGCTCACCTGAGAATTATCTACAAATGAGAAAAGAAGAACAAGAAGAATATGTACATGTAGGCTGATCTGGCCAAGAAACATAAATACTGCTGTTTTAAGAAATTCATCACAAATTCTAGAAATCAAACTTCAGCAAAATTCTTGTACAAAAACATTTCTTCACCTAATTACAATTCAAACACATTAATTGAATGCATTAAAATGAATGCAAGGGAGATAATTAAGGAAATCATGCAAAAATGAATGAAAATGAAAAATGAAAAAAGTCTGAAAAGACCTCAAAAACATGTCAAAAATTAATATTCCGAATTCTAAGAAAAATACAAACTGGAATCATACATCCATGTAAATCACTTAAAAACAATCCGTTTTTCAATTCATGCAGCGGTTCTGGAGAAGAAGATTTTTAAAGAGGGGATCCATGGGCCAATCTGGCTGAAAACTACAAACTTGGTAAAGAACCTTGAGCACTTGCTTCTTGTCAAGTTTCGTCAAAATCCCTTCAGAGGTTTCACAGAAGAAGTTGAAAATATGAAAAGTTTACGGACCAGCGCCCAATGGGAAGTGATCACAATAGCTCACTTGAGCCTTCTGCTCAGGTGAGCTTAAAAAAAAAAGCAAGAATCTTCAATCACCCAAAATAAAGCAAAAAATGAGCTCACTTTCCATTTGGGAATTCAAATTCCTCTTATGTCAGTTTTGTTCTTTCAATTTTGTTGAATTTGATTTCACATGTTTCCAAAACCTAAGAATTCCTATATGCTTTCACAAAGTTTTGATAATGGAAAGGAAAAATATCTTATTTCACCTGTGGAAAATTCTACTGCACATTGTTTATTCAGATCTTGAGAAATGAAATTATACTTTACCAAACTATCTCAGTTTGATTATGATGTATCAACCTATAACTTGGTCCAAAGTCTTATGACAACAGATTGAAAACAGGCATAAAGTAATATTTTCTAGAGAAGAAACTTGCTAAATGTAGCAGGAGGCTCATTAAGGGTTTTGTATAACAACATAAATGGGTATATATAAAACCCCTTTTATACACCTATTGTTTAATGTGTTTGTTTATTAATAATCACAAAAAATGTATTAAAAGAAATTCATTAACTTGATTCTCGGAATATTCTCTTTATGCAAATAAACTATTGATGTGTTCCCTTTCAGTACCTCTCAAACACTCTCAGATCCACAGACATAGGGATTAAGAGGCTCAATGATGGTTTTTTATGAACATTATGTAACTTTTTGTACATCTACTATACAATGTATGCATTTATTTATCATAAAAGATAGTGAATCTAAATAGATACATGATGTAAGATTATTTTTTCATAAAATTTTTCTATTTTAATTCATGACAATGAAATTTAGTAATGTATTCCCTTTCTGTGCCTCACAGACACTGAATTTTGATTTGTGAAATATAAGATCCAACACTGCAAACAGTTACTATCAGTGAAGAAGGTCTGGTACTGCAGTATATCTAAGCAGATTTATTGATGTAGAAATGAAAATAAACAAAGACAGTAATAATATATTCTGCTTAAAATAAAATTAATGGATTGTCAAAAATTGTCCGACTTCTGGACCAACATTTACAAATTTGATAGACTAACCCAATTTTCACCAGATTTGACCTACGACCCACAGTCTGATTCTTTTGGTAAATGCTAATATTATGAAAAAGACATGTAGAAATCATAGGTCAGATGTTGAGGACAGAAAGCTGGATGGAAACTGATGTATCATTTGGACATGTAAAAATTAAACATTGCTAAAATATCTAAAAATCTATAATTAAATAATAATAATAATAAGATGTAATTAGATACTTAATTACTGCAGATAATTTTTAACAACATACAAAGCCTTCTTTCAAAGATATGTTGTTTCCCTTGACTAGTCCAAGATGCCTTAAGTGCATTTAATTTCTAAAATTTGTATGTCCTCCAATTAATCCACATCATGTATCTGCTTTGTCATGAGTACAATACATGTACATGAAGAACATGAAGAACTCTAGAGCAACAGATATTAATCAATATACTGGGAGTATCAGATAGACAAATGGTCATCTGACAGCTAGTTATTGATTCTGAGGTCATATATAACACAAAGTTAAATCATTTACCTATTGGCAAGGGAATTACTTGTTGTTCAGATATTGAATTGAATTCTGTGTTCCTAAATATGAGTTGCTATAAATAGACTTGATTTTCAATGGTTTCTGATTACAAGTTTTCTTGCTTTATCTTCTGTGGCATTTGTAGATGTACTATTATCACTTAGTGTACTACTGATGTACTGCCATCACTTAGTGTACTGATGTACTGTTATCACATAGTGTACTGCCAATACTTAGTGTACTGATGTACTGTTATCACTTAGTGTACTGATGTACTGCCATCACTTAGTGTACTGCCATCACTTAGTGTACTGCCATCACTTAGTGTACTGATGTACTGCCATCACTTCGTGTACTGCCATCACTTAGTGTTATCATCATAGTGTACTGATGTACTGCCATACACTGTTATCACTTAGTGTACTGATGTACTGCCATCACTTAGTGTACTGCCATCACTTAGTGTACTGATGTACTGTTATCACTTAGTGTACTGATGTACTGCCAATACTTAGTGTACTGCCATCATGTACTGTTATCACTTAGTGTACTGATGTAATGTGCTACTATCACTTAGTGTACACTGCCAGTACCAACAAGTAGTGTTATAATGTACTGTTATCACTTAGTGTACTGTACTGTTGATGTACTGCCATCATTGGTGTTAGTGTACTGCCATCACTTAGTGTACTGCCATCACTAAGTGTACTGATATACTGTTATCACTTAATGTGCTACTATCACTTAGTGTACTGATATGCCTGCTATCCAACAAGTACTGTGTTATATCACTTAGTGTACTGATGTTGCCATCACTTAGTGTACTGATGCACTGTTATCACTTAGTGTACTGATGTACTGCCATCAATTGGTGTACTGATGTACTGCTATCACTTAGTGTACTGATGTACTGCCATCACTTGGTGTACTGATGTACTGCCATCACTTAGTGTACTGATGTATGCACTTAGTGTACTGATGTACTGCCATCACTTAGTGTACTGATGTACTGTTATCACTTAGTGTACTGACTGCCATTCGTGTACTGATGTACTGTCACTAGTGTACTGATGCTATCACTTAGTGTACTGATGTACTGCCCACTTCACTACTGGTGTACTGAGTGTACTGATGTTATCACTTAGTGTACTGATGTACTGCCATCACTTAGTGTTATGATGTACTGCTATCACTTCGTGTACTGATGTACTGCCATCACTTAGTGTACTGATGTACTGCCATCACTTAGTGTACTGATGTACTGCTATCACTTAGTGTACTGATGTACTGCCATCACTTTGTGTACTTATGTACTGCTATCACTTAGTGTACTGATGTACTGCCATCACTTCATGTACTGATGTACTGCTATCACCTAGTGTACTGATGTACTGCCATCACTTCATGTACTGATGTACTGCTATCACTTAGTGTACTGATGTACTGCCATCACTTGGTGTACTGATGTACTGCTATCACAAAGTGTACTGATGTACTGCCATCACTTAGTGTACTGATGTACTGCTATCACTTAGTGTACTGATGTACTGCCATCACTTAGTGTACTGATGTACTGCCATCACTTCGTGTACTGATGTACAAAAATGTACTGCTATCACAAAGTGTACTGATGTACTGCTATCACTTAGTGTACTGATGTACTGTTATCACTTAGTGTACTGATGTACTGTTATCACTTAGTGTACTGCCAGTGTTCTAGGTTTTTCCTGCATTTTCAACTTTACAAGGGAAAGTTCATACTTGAAAATGACTTTCCTAGTGCCCAACTTAACTTTCCCTGACTTATTTTGTATATGAAATTTCGCATAACTGCTCTTTGAATTTATATATTTGTGTTATAACTTGTAATGATTAAAAGCCATAGGAAACAAATTTCATATAATCCTTTTAAAATGAAAAAATATAAAGGAAATGCATGACAAAAACTTGCACTTCTTTAAAAAATATTTATAGTAAAGTGTTGTTTAATGTTTGTCTTCCTTGACTGTGATTGTCACACCACAATTGAACACCCATTTACAAGTATTCAAATGGAAAAAGCCAAGGTTTTCGTGTACATACTTTATGATTTGTGTCTGTGTTGTGTATTGTGTACAGATTGTGGATAACATATATACCAATCATAAAATACTGTAAGCTAATGCTTGTCATTTTCTGAATTTTAACGCCCTTCCCCCAAAAAGCGTAATTAATTGCCATGCAGGCTGATTTTTAACTAACATCATAAATGTTACTTGCTATTCAAAAGCTAAAAAAACTGCCCCCATAGAACATCAAATTCTTTTTTGATTTGTTGAAAGTTGGTTGTCATTCAGTTGAACAGCAACAGGGGCCCAATGGAACCAACAGCAGTCAAACTGAATAGCCTAAACGGCTAGTAAATCTAGCACTCTATTTCCCAAATTGAATTAACTTTTTTGAGTTGCTCAAAAGCTCTTTTAATATCAATTGAATTCTAAATATGAATTGATAAAGCAAGTGATGTACATGTATCTACTTTGATTCTCATGACATGCTGAAAAATAAAACAGTAGACCTAAAAACAATATGCTAGAGAACAACTATATGGCAGAGCTGTAACACAGCTGATGTTTATGTTAAAATTACTTTTCACCCAAACACTTGATGTTCATGTCAAAATAAGGGACTTTCTCCCAAGTTCCAGTCATCCTGTTTTTCATTTCAAATGGATACATGTTTCCGTCTGAATAATGATATGAAATTTTGAATGAAGAAATTTTACTTGTTTTAAATAAAAGTGACCTTTTTCTATTCTTTAGTTTTCAAAATCGTCCTTTATTTCAAAGTCCCCAAACTTTTCCCTTTGATAGTTTACCTTGATCAAGACGGAAATCAGAAAAAACCAAGAGCAATACGGCCAAAATTTAAATCTGAATTTTCATTGGATGATAAAATCATTTTTATGACGTAGGGATCATATCTATTTTAGTTATAAAAATGCAGTGATTGGATTTCCAGGTGCTGTGAAGCAGAGAAACATCAGGTAATGACTGCATTCATACTGAAATGCTGACTTATTTCATATAAGAAAAACAAATTTACATTCAAGTAATAAAAAAAATCATGCATGTATTTTTTTATTATGTGTTTAATTTGCCCACGGGTAATACAAGATTGAAAATTAACTTTCCCGTTTCGAATATTGACTTGCCATGGGTGACCGGAGATGGGAATCCTAGAACACTGGTACTGCTATCACTTAGTGTACTACTATCACTTAGTGTACTGCTATCACTTAGTGTACTACTATCACTTAGTGTACTGCTATCACTTAGTGTACTGCTATCACTTAGTGTACTATCACTTAGTGTACTACTATCACTTAGTGTACTACTATCATTTAGTGTACTGCTATCACTTAGTGTACTGCTATCATTTAGTGTACTGCTATCACTTAGTGTACTGCTATCACTTAGTGTACTGCTATCACTTAGTGTACTGCTATCACTTAGTGTACTACTATCACTTAGTGTACTGCTATCACTTAGTGTACTACTATCACTTAGTGTACTACTATCACTTAGTGTACTACTATCACTTAGTGTACTGATGTACCTTTAACACCATTTTTGTGGTACAGTAGTACATAGGAGTTTGTCAATGTCAAATTGAACATAAAGAAAAATAATTTTTTCCACCATTTGACAGTTCTCCTCAGAACAGAGTAATGTTTCATAAATTGATCTCCAAGATCAACACCTCCCATGAACGAACAGTAATCCACAACACAAGATGGTTTCATTACAGTGTCGCTATTAGCATCAGTTTTGTCCAGTATGGCTATATATATATAATGCTTAAAAATTATTAATGGTACTTAATCTCCCTTGGATTTTAGAAGTCTCCCTACTTTTTGTGAGAAGTCTCCCTTCAACAGCTGGAGGGAGAAGTGAAGTCTCCCACTTTCTTACATGTAGACCCAGTGTGAGGCCTGTAAATTAGATGTTTGTCCATTTAATGGACAACATTTCAAAATATGCCAACAGCACAGTGCCCTAGATTCTGCACATAGCTGGCTCAGTGTTATTTGGAACATAGCATGCATGTGTTTTTGGAGATAACATATAAGGAGGTATTAAGTGTGAAGCGTTAAATGTAATTGGTCAGCTGCACGCTATCATATACCGATCTTGAGTGTTAATATATTCCAGAACCCAGGTAGACTACAGTTGTGTCATACTTCGTTTGTTTAATTAATTATACATTAGAATTACAATTACTGAAATTTATACTATTCTAAGGATGTTGAAGTATAGCCATGCATGGGGCATAACCCATATAGCCTTCCACAATTGGGCAAACACTTAATGCAAGTCCAAAAGTGAGGTTTTAGCAAGAGAGGTGAATAGGGTTTAATTATGCTATAACTTGGATATACTCCGTATTTTAATGTTAATTAAATTTTTTCCCTTCAAAATTGTACAAATAGCTTCATTGAGGATACATTTAAAAATGTTTCATGTTTCTTTTGCCATCGAGCTACATGTATGAGGCCATTGGCCTCTTGTTCAAATCTTAAAAATTAAAAAAACATAGAGCAGATTTAAGCAAAATTCTCTCATAAAAGCATTTCTTTTCGTAATTACAGGAGAAACACATAAAATGAATATATTAATCAATTATGAATATTTCATGGGGGTGAACACAATGACATCATACAAAAATGAATGAAAATGACAAAGTTTGGAGAGACATAAAAATGCATAAAAAATTAACTGTGATTTAAACATGTACAAAAAACCTAATTTCCAGTCCTACATCCATGTAGATCACTCAAATGCAACTCAGCTGTACACCACTATCAGATCCTTGTGTTGTTGGGTCTTTCTAAAATTTTTATCAAACTTAAATCTTGTGTCATTGTGAGCATCCTTTGGAAGTAGCATATTTCACTCTATAGATGTCAATTATCACTGAATCAGGCTGTTACTGGTGAGGAGGGAGTTGAAACAGATGAACAGACAATACATAGACAAAACTACACTATGTTTCTATCTGTATCATCAGACTGCACTTGATCATTGCAGCGAAAGGATTCAATGAGAGTGTAGCTCGAGTTGAATATATCCGCTACAACGAACAAGTGCAGTCTGATGATATGGATAGAAACATTTGTGTGGTTTTGTTTTTATTACCTGTCCCATACTTATCTATATGTGTTCACAAATTTAAAATTCATTCCGCCTTTAATGACGCTATCAAATATTTCGAATGACATGAATGCCATTTAGAAAAGCAGCTCCAGCAAAATTTCCACATTCATACGACACTACGTATTGCACAGGCGTATAATTGAACTCTGTATTGTAGCTCTATGATTACACATGCATGTAATAAAAAACAATTCTCCAAATACAGTTTTAGAGCAAATCTAAACAGTTGAGACCTTTGGAAAAGTAATAACCAAATAACTTTTTTAATACTGGTACATGGTGTTATTAATATATATTCCAACTGATCGAGCTCATTGTATTAAATATGTGTTTGTGTGAGTGAGAGAGAGAGAGAGAGAGAGAGAGAGAGGGGAGAGGTAAGTAAATACGCGACATACATTTACAATAGATCATTAACTGTTATACTGAAGCTCAATGTTTCTTTTACCGTTTCTGATTCACTATCGACATGATTAGCATGGCGTATTCTAGGCTTACTGCTGACTTTATACAATTTTCTGTTGACACCTGGTGAACAGTCCAAGACTGGCAGCCCTTTCACTGGTGGCTCATTTGCCATCTCTATCTTATTTGAAATAACATCTGAAATTGAAATAATTCATTTTTGTATGATAATATTTTATTATCAAGTGAAATAGAAGTAATGCAAGAAGCTGTGGATTCATAGATATCACTTTGTCATTTGTGTCTGTGTTCAGAATTACTTCTCTTTATAAATTGATGCAAAAAGCCAAGGATACACAGATCTAAAGACCTGTGGATACACAGATCTAAAGAGCCGTGGATACACAGATCTAAAGAGCCTTGGATACACAGATCTAAAAAGCCGTGGATACACAGATATAAAGAGCCGTGGATACACAGATATAAAGAGCCGTGGATACACATATCTAAAGAGCCGTGGATACACAGATCTAAAGAGCCTTGGATACACAGATCTGAAGAGCCGTGGATACACAGATCTAAAGAGCCATGGATACACAGATCTAAAGAGCTGTGGATACACAGATCTAAAGAGCTGTGGATACACATATCTAAAGAGCTGTGGATACTGATATATCAGGGTTCGAAAAATTGGTAAAAATGCACTCACCCTGGCAAGTTATTACATAAATTCCACTCACCCAAACACATTTTGCACTCACCCAAGTATGAAATCGTAGTATTTTAAAGTAAATGTGTTAAGAGTGTATAAAATCTTTTTCAAAGTAAATTTAACATATGACTTAACAGATAAGATACTCTTTATTGGACAAAATGTCATTTTTTCTAATCAATTACATGTAGTTACATTCTGTAGGCTGAACTTTTAAACTGAACATTTTCTTTGAAATACATGTATATTAATATTGTCCAGAAAAGTATGAAGCTATGCATCTCAATTCATTAATATCCATTGTTTGTAAGAGCATTTATTCTGTAGAGTTGCATTCCAGTTCCTCAGAAAAATTGAATTATAAAACAAAAACAGAAACACTCAGTTTGTCTCTCTACAGTAAATTAAATATTGAAATAAAAGTCAGGATTTGTTGGCTAATAGCATAGAATTAGGATTTCTTATTTTGTCTGGCCAATCTTGAAATATACAATATCATTTGGGGTACTATTGATGTTTTTGGGGGTCTTTTGGGGTCCTTATAGGTGTCCTTTTGGGTATTTAGACATACCCAATTAGTATCACGTGACAAAAATGACAGCCAAAATTCGAAGCGAAAAACCATGCATCAATTGGAAGAAATCAGTGGTTTTTGCAATTCCTATCTGTGATTTTAAACAAAACCTTATTGTTACGGAAGTAAAAATATGTTTTAAGAGGAGAGATAAACTGTTTTCTGCTGACAGGTATTTATGATTAAAAATCCTCATGAACTGAGCTGGTCACCCGGGCTTAAACTAAAAGGCATTAGAAGCCAGCAGAAACAGCTAACGATTGTTCAGAATTCAGTTTGTTTATCTCGTTGAAATATCATTCAAATGTACAAGTACCTGTATCTTATATAGGCCTGGTAGTAGTATAGTACTAACCTGTATGACTGGCCTCATCGGCTAATGAAAGAAGTGACAAAGTACACCATTTCTAACTTAATTACATGGTAAGGGGTTTTCTAAGTTGTCAAAAATTCCATTTTTTACATACGTTTACTTTTCTAGCTACTTACCTACTGAAACCTACTGAAAACATCAGGTAATCCTAAATAATATGAAATAAAATTTGTCAACTACTAACACTGCTTGTCTGGTTCGCCATCTTGATTCCATGACGTAACAGCAGTTATTTCCCTTTATACAATTTGTTTAAGTGTAAACAGAGCTTTTGAAAAAAATAAATACGCATTTGTTCTTAAACATTCAAATAAATTCTTTATACCATTTTTCATTTATTTTTCTTTTTCTTTTCTCTTCGTTTTTTTAGAAGTTTTTTTTTGGTTGATTTTTCAGGAGAAGTACTTACTAAAATTAAACACCATTTTAAGACTGGTATGATCATGTGTATTTACAAAATCGAAAACAACATCAGAATCCAGATTTTCAGTATGGCAACACAACGCTCGCCACTCAGCGAGTTCATTATTAAATTTACTCTCCCAAAACAATTTTTTATTCACCAATGCGAGCAGGCGAGTGGATTTTTTTAATCCTGTATATACATTGTATCTTAAGAGCTGTGAATACACATATCTACATTGTAAAAAGCTGTGGATACACTCATCTAAATCGCTGTGGATACATATATTCTAAAGAGCTGTGGATACATAGATCTAAAGAGCTGTGGATACATAGATCTAAAGAGCTGTGGATACATACATGTAGATCTAAAGAGCTGTGGATACATACATGTAGATCTAAAGAGATGTGGATACATATATCTAAAGAGCTGTGGATACACACATCTAAAAAGCTGTGGATTCACACTCACAGATCAAAAGAGTCATGGATACACAGTTTTATGCAATTTATAGCTCATCATTAATATTTTTCTGTATTTTGGAACATTCCTGGGTATAAACACATGAGACATATTTATTAACTGTCTAGTCCAATAGCTGACTTTTGTGGCTGGATGGTTGGTTTTTATATTCATATTATGATATACATGTACTGAAGTTAAGGAACAGCATATGGATGGGCAGCAATCTGATGTGATGCACCGGACACGTTACAGTTTTAAAAAAATGTTTTAGATTTCTGGTAACACCTGACATATACTGTCTGAAGAAAGACAAATATATTCGATTATAAAAATGCACTCCTCCATATCCATGCAATTGAAACTACCTTATTTTTCTTCATGACTTGCCATAGTTGACGGGAAATTTTTTACATTTGTCTGGTAACCCAGGTAATGTCATGTACTTACATGTAATATGACTTTATATTATTTAAACAACAGACGGAATATTGGCTTAGATATCCAATAATAACTCTCCAGTGCATAGAATAACCAAAATGACACTCATTCACTGAAGTGACTGTAAAATATACCAAAATGACAATATATTTGATAGAGATTTGGTAATTTTCTAATAATGGATGTCATAATAAACAAAATTAATAAAGGTAAAAAATATGATTATTTAAAAAAAAACAAAAAAAAAAACATGTTAGCATGATTATTCTCTTACGGTTCTAATTCTAAATGAGTGTTTTTTTCTTTTGAAATGGAATAGAATGCAAATTAATGCTATTAGGCCTACTTCTGATTCTCATTAATGATTATCATTTTTTTCAGTTTACTGATGATATCAAAGCATCATTTCGGTTGATGTTCCATCATTTTGCTTAATATCCCATCATTTCAGTTATCTTTGTTCAAGAAGTATATGAAAACTTGACATTACCTTTTCTTCACAAAACTTAAAAGTAACAATTTTATAAATATGGACTTTTAATGACTGATAATGAAAAATATATAAGAATATTGAGTGTCATTTTGGTGTATTATAGTGTCATTTCCATTACTACCCAGTTATTTCGGTAAATAGGTGTTATTGTCGTTATTCTATGGACTCTTGCCTCTCCTACAAAATACTCACTTCACTAAAGAAAATTTATAAAATCAAAGCAATCGGCCCGGCTTCTCATCAGAACGGTTATTGTTAATGCAAGTCAGGGACATATATAACATAGGCGTCGGAAGCAAATTGAAAGTGGGGGGGGGCTAAACCAACTTAAAACACACACACGCCAGAAGTGGGGGGCTAAACCAACTTAAAACACACACACGCCAGAAACGTCTTGGGGGCTAAGCCCCAATTTTCAACACCTATGCCTATCTTTGTAAAAAAGTAGGGGGGCTAAGCCCCCCCCTAGCCCCCGGCTCCGACGCCTGTATATAAAGTACATTAATTCTGAATTTTCCACATGTTTAATAACAAAAACGTGGTAGATATTAATTTTTTGGACAAGATTAGATTATCCGACCACTTTGCCCTACAGAACAAGTATGACTTGTGATAGTGAAGTCGTAAATTTTGACTGTTGAACTTGGAAGGACGAAGTAACGCTTCTTTTCAAATATAACCACAAATCACCACCATGACAACGGAATAAAGAACTGAATTCAGTTTGTTTATCTCGTTGAAATATCATTCAAATGTACAAGTACCTGTATCTTATATAGGCCTGGTAGTAGTATAGTACTAACCTGTATGCCTACTGTCGATTAGCATTGCATTGGCACGACTGGCCTCATCGGCTTATGAAAGAAGTGACAAAGTACACCATTACTAACTTAATTACATGGTAAGGGGTTTTCTAAGTTGTCAAAAATTCCATTTTTTACATACGTTTACTTTTCTAGCTACTTACCTACTGAAAACGATCAGGTAATCCTAAATAATATGAAATAAAATTTGTCAACTACTAACACTGCTTGTCCGGTTCGCCATCTTGATTCCACGACGTAACAGCAGTTATTTCCCTTTATACAATTTGTTTAAGTGTAAACAGAGCTTTTGAAAAAAATAAATACGCATCTGGATTTTTTCCAAATTGTATTACTCAACTTCTTTTGGAAAAAAATCAACTGGAGTGTAAATCGAGTACAATTCATCAACATTTTGAAAAAAAAATTTCAAATGGGCGAGTGTTAGGGTAGTCTACATTCAATTTCTTTTTCAGGAACACACATCATGAGTGCAAAAAGTTTCCAGTCACTTTTGTTTATATAAACAAAACACATTTTATTGAAAAAACAAAGACAAACCATTTCTCATCTCATTTCAGTATGATGATATGGTTTCATTATGGAATTAAATGCTGTTGAAGTTTCATTTTTAATTACATAATTAAGATAAATATATATTTATTTAAACAGAGATAGTTTAGATTTGCTTAATTTTTTGTGGTGAAAACTTCCCTATATCGGTTACGATGGCATTAAAGCTGCCATCGACATGTTAAAATTATCTGATTAGTTAGTCGACATGGTCAGGTGTGATAATTAATTGCTTTATATTGACAAAACGACTTATTGACTATCAACATAATGTGACCAGATTATATCAACATTATGACACTGTTTTGTGCAGTAAAACGGTCACATTATATCACAAGTTTCGAGAATCGTCACATTATGTCGAGAAGTTGACATTCTGAAGTGAAGTTAGCACTTACTTCGTTTATTTACTGTGCAAAAAAAAAACAGTTTTACATGGTTATTTAAATGCATGAAAAAATATAACATTTTTTGTCTTATCATCAATTCTGGAATCCAGAAAAAAAAAGACTTCTCTAAGCTTTGAAATTATTCCTACCGAAAAGGAAGAGTATATAACACCCTTCTTTCCCACTGACTCGAAATCCTAGATCCAACCAGGCTTTGTCTGTATATCTTGGATTTCATGGATTTGCACTACCGGTGTTGTAGCATAGACTCCCCCGCCCCCGGAAAAAACGGGCCCGGGTTGGATTTCCAACCATAGGGAGAAAAAGCGTTCCAGCATATTATTCCCCCCAAACACAAAGTCAGTACAGAGTTTCCCCCTGGGTGGAAAACCGTCCTGGGGTAGAATTTCCCCTATCTTGTTCCCGGATTTCAAAATAGAAAATACATGTGCTTTTACATATAGTTTGACATAATGCAGTCTACATGTAGATGTGAAAGTGTCATGATATTCTTGAACGTTTGAAAAAGTCAAATATTCATTTTTGTAGACGTTGAAGTTGTATCAACGATGTATACATCGAAACATGAAACTTGTGATATAATGTGACCATACTTTAAATATATACTAAAAATAAACACATGTATGTTTAATTTAAACTAACGACTGCGATCCACTATATAACTTAAAAATGGCGTAAAACACCATACAAAATTCTCAGCATGTATTAGTATGAAAATTCATTGGCATTGGATTAGAATGTATACGATTTCCCCTTGTGTTATTATCAGCTAATTTGATCATGGATGAAATCCAATTTTTTGCACGCACCATTTTCACGTGTACGGTAGCTGGCGTCCCCCCTAAAAAGTAAAAAAAAAACACTTTGAACTATTTAGCCAGAATAGAAACGAGTTGCAATGTGATATTTAACTCTACGGGTTTTTAAAATTTAATATTTCTGGGAAGCATACCCAGCTGGATCATGGGGAAAGTCCGAAACGATGATTGTGTGTCTGGAAGCGAGAGCTTTCGAATTAATCAATCAACTACATATTTTTAATGATAAAGAGGTCATAATTCAATGTCTGGAAGTAAAGTTATCTTTTCTTTTAAGAAAGGTAATAATCAATGTGATTTTCTAGCAGGTTACTAGGTGTATTTTCGCATCTGGATGCAGAAAAATGCTTCTATGAGCTTGCAAATTACAGAAATATTGTTTTTATTGGATGAATGATACACAACCATCTAATGATACATTGTCTCACAATTAATCCAACACTTAAAATTATGTGAAATAAGCAGTGAGGGCGTGCCAGTTAAGTTGATAAAATAATCAATTTTTCTGTAAAATCAAAAACAAATTCCCCAGAATTCCGCTCAGCGAATACATGTTCAAACTTTGAAACCTGTCTTCTTTTGATGATGTATGCATTGCATCACAAAAGGTATAATTTTATGTCACCAGCCTAAAAACTTGCCACACTCTCAGGGAGGACTGGTCACACTTGTAACTTACAATGACGGTTACAAATGAGTAGGCCTCTTCCTCTGAGGTCGAATAATTTTTTTCTATAGACATGCTATGAAAAAGGCCAGGATTCGGACTCACCACTTTCAAGGAACAGTACTAAGAATCCCATTGGAAAACGAACACGTTTTTGTTTTTACTTGTCAGTTTTCTAGGGGAAGATACGCCATAGTGATACCCGTTCATCTGCTTCCCACGAGTTTGTAGCCGGAATAAAACTCAGTATTTCGAAAGCGAACAGACAGAATGGTTAGTCAAAAGGTATAGCGAAAATGACATTTGTCTGGTAACCCTTCTGCTTCGTACGGATTCGATGGTTTTATTTTTCTCCAATAGATGTTGCGCAGGTCCAGAAATAACATGTGTAGGCCTATGTTTTCCGATCTAGTTGACTCGTTATTTTTTTTCACTAAATACGTTAGAATGTGTCTGTGAAATAAGAAAATCAAGGCGCGTTGAGCATATCCCAACTTTCACGTAACTTGATTTTTTGTACCAAAAGTGCCAGAGATTTATATATATATATATATATATATATATATATATATATATATATATATATATATATATATATATATATATATATATATATATAGGCGTCGGAACCGGGGGGGGGGGGGCCAGTGGTTTAGTCCACTTTCAATTTCAATGTATATAAGTTATCCGTATGTACTATGCTTGTGGCTGTCTGTGCATCTGTCTGTGATCAAAGCGAAGTTAAATTACGATCTTCTTCTTTTCACTTAACAAGTAGACGTACGTAGATCCTAATTTAAAAGTTGGACACTTAAAAACAGCCTTTCGACAGGCCTACAAATCTGCCAATTTTTAATTTTTAACCAATTACAGGTATACATCTTAAAATATCAAGAAACTGTCTTGAATTTTCCAATTAGTATGAAATTGTCAAGTTAATATCTTGAAAATTTTAAGACCCTATCTCAGAAGTTAAGATGCCCAGGAGTCACAAAGCTCACCTGAGCAAAACTTACAACAACGACCAACTTCTGATCACAAAAGCTCAGGTGAGCTAGAAAGAAAACGAAATTCATTCGAATATATGCATTAATGCAACCCCCACCTAACCCATTCTATTTTAAGCTGAAAAATATGTACCCGAGCCTTCAAAGAAACATTCATGGCGGATGTGTTCAATCGGATTTTTCGAGGTCCGTGTTTATCCAATGTTCACCAGATTTGTAGCATCATGGCTTGTTATTTTTTCTTGTTTTTAATTTAAATCTGCCGGTCATTGGTCTGCGGGAAAATCTGCTGCATCAATTTAAAGTTCATTCCTAATTAAATTGTTTAAAACAGAAAACCAGGACTTGGGAAGACGTGTCTAGCTGTGAGTGACTGCGGCGGCAGACATTTTTTTAAATCTTAATTATTCGTTATAACGAGATACTAAGCCTTGGGACGTGTGTGTGTGTGTGTGCGTTTTGTTGTTGTTGTATTTTCATAATTTTGATAATGAAAAGAAACACATTTTAAAAAATCATTTTAATGATGACCAAATTTGTCCATCTCATTTGTCGACTGACACAAGTGATATGTCAATTGCATGTGCGTGCGAGTGTGTGTTTCTTCAGTAAGGTGCAATATTTTCATAATTTTGATTTTGAAAACAAACACATAAAGTTAAATTATTTCAATGATCACCAAATTTGTCTTGCTCATTGGTGAACGATGGTTCTCTTAAGGGCTATATTCGATACCCAATTGTCGCTATGTAAAATTTCATGATATTTTCTCCAGGTATTGGAATAGTTGTTTGGATATTGAGATAAATCAATCAGTGTTGTGTTATCCATCACTTATGTTTACGACTCAGTTTAAAATTAAAATCAATTCCAATGACTGTAATGAAGGTCAGAAGGTTGCGCAGAACTAAATATATATATGTATACCACTTTAAAAATCAGAGTAAGTATTGCCATCCTTATTTCCAGTTATGAGCTTTTTGTGTTTTTTTTTGTCCAGGCCACATCTATCTCATATTTTTTTCACCTAAGCTCACTATTTTGGCACACACAAGCACGCACGCACACACACACACACACACACACATATATATATATATATATATATATATATATATATATCTCGAAAGAGATTTCAGCAGACAATAAACAAACACAATTCAGATGAAAATTGGACACTCGCAGACCTATGAAAATCCAGAGGTGGGATCAGGTGCCACGGAGGAGTTAGCATAACCTGTCGACTGGTCACATCCGTCGTGAGTACACAATTATATGATCGTGCATGTGATTTCTAAATCTGACATTTTAGTAGTATTCGTGTTCTCATACATTTCATTTCATTCAATTTACATGTATTTTTCAGCTGGGTCTTTGTTTTAATACACCTCTATAAACTAAGACTCTAACACACACAAAAGCATTCCGACCGTTTGACCGATCTTATCTTTATCATGTACGAGTTATACATGGTATAAAAAAACCATTCACTGTGGGCATTACTTGATACGGGTCGCTAAAACAATTCATATGTACTAAAAATCTGGCCAAAGTTCATGAACATTTCAAGAACTATAAAAGCGATAGTTACCAACCTGATCGTCGCACATTAACATCTAACAGCACTGTACTAACATGACACAAAATCACTTTTAACAATAATGTTATTATTCAATATTTTATTTTTCTATGCTAGATCTGTTGTGTTTTAAAATATGTCCGATTTCAATTCAATTTTTACTGTAGTGATTTAGGTTATTTCTTTGTTTATATTTCAGTTGCATCCAAGGATATGTCACCATGGTGATTTCAGACAATTTCGGACTTTAAAATCATTTTATTTCCATTTTCACGTGCATTATTTAATTCAAATTGACAGCTTGTTTACACTTTTCTATTTACCTGTGCTAAGATTTTGTGACACTGAGAACAATAGGATTAATTACACAATGGACTCACTTACTGGTAAAATGCAAACAGCCCAACGATGGACATCAACTTAACACAGACAATTTCGAAATCAAGGATCAACGTTAACTTACACAGTGCGAAATCGGAAATCAGGAATTCAAAACTCTGTTTTACTCAATATTTTGGACTTCTTCATTATTATTCATCATTTCGGACTATTTGCATTTTATTGTTACATTGTGTGCTTTTATACTGTTCATCGTTGCGGCTTGACAATAAATACGGATTAAGTGTTCTTCCTGGAGTTGTATTTTGATGGACCACAGGGAATACGACACTCTCTCTATACTTACGACCCACAGCGCCACACACACCGACTCTTACTCTTCTTCTCGCCAACATTCCCTCATCCCGTTCGTTACAACACAACAGCGGACACGGCTCGAGCGAAAACATCAACGATACAACACGGTCCCATACCGGCACGAAATTATAATTGGTGGAGAAGTCCTAAGGGTAAATCAACGACCGGGGTCACTGCATTTATTTGGCAGTGGCTTGGATCCAGGGCACATGTCAACCTTTTTCTTATCCTGAAACCATTGTCAGAATTCTCATCAATATTGATGTAAAATTTCCTCAGTTCGGAAATCAGACACACTATTGATAACACCGACTCGTTACTTTGTTTTTGGAGACCACGTATACTACTGGTCATATATCCAACTTGCCTTCTTTTTTCATCCAGGATTCATTTTTTTATTCAATATTTTATTTATTTATTACTCATAATTTCGGACTATTCGCTTTTATTGTTATTTGTTGTCATTTACTAATCCATCGTTGCGGGGGGGAGCTCCGTGGCCGAGTGGTTAGAGCATTGCGCTTTTAATCACAAGGCCTCTCACCTCTGGTTCGAATCTCGCTAGGGTCATTTCGAATTAAGTGGGAAGGTTTGCCAGTTTTCTGGCGGAAGGTTGGTGGTCATTACCAGGGTAACCGGGGTTTCTCCTACACCAATAAAAACTAGACGCCATCATATGACTGAAAGATTGTTGAGTATGGCGTAAAAAAACGATAAAAACGGGTCAACTTATACAGTGTTCTTCCTGGAGTTGTATTTTGGTGGACCACAGGGAATACGGTACTCTATCTACTTACGGCCCACGGCGCCACACACACCAATTCTCACTCTTCTTCTCGCCAACATTCCCTCACGCCGTTCGTTACAACGCAACAGCGGATACGACTCCAGCAACAACATCAACGAAAAAGTAGCAAGATGTCATGGAGAAGGCCTCCGCCTAGATGACGAAATCCGTATAGTAGTTTCCTAGGCGGGGAATTGGTATTACGGCTGCACCATCCATTGGGTACTTCACTGTAATTCTTGTAAACATTTCTGCGTGAATCTTAGTTTACAGTGGTGGTTTCGTTGTACATTTCATTCAATTAACCTTTGTTATTTTTTTCAGTTCTAATTTCTTAGAGAAATGAAATGAACACATCTCGACACAAGTTTCAAACAGGTGCCCATCGGAAAAAAGTAGCGAGATGTCATGGAGACGACCTCCGCTTAAAGGGCGAAATCCGTATAGTAGTTTCTTAGACGGGGAATCGGTATTACGACTTTACTATCCATTGGACACTTCACTGTAATTCTTGTGAACATTTCTGCGTGAATCTTGACTGATAGTGGTGGTTTTGTTGTACATTTCATTCAATTGTCCGTTGTTTTTTTTTTTTTTGTGTTCTTATTTCTTATTTCTTAGGGAATTGAAATGAACGCATATTCACACAGGTTTGAAACAGTTGCCGCTCGGAAAAAAGGCTGTACCATCCATGTTTAAAAGTTAACAACACATGGTGACATACAAAAGACGATCGCTTTGTCAACTTGAGCCTTTGGCTCAGGTGACCTAAAAATTTGAATTATAAAATGTTTATAAGTAGCGTAAAATAACAAAATCATTCGGACTTTGTCAATGGTTCAAAACATCGAGAAATTTGACTCATCAAAGCTTTATTTGTAAAATATCAAAACCCTGTCTATATAGTTCAAAAGATAATGCCCAGGTTTATATGTTTGTATTGTCACATAAGACGGCGGGGCAGAGTAACCTTCCGATTATCATAGGGATGATTCTACTGACTTCTTCTCGGTTATGACAAGCTGCACGGGTAAAACGTTTTAATCCTCACTGGATACCGTCTTATGTATGGTGACAAGTGGGAACGATTACACTAGCCTGTGTAATTTTAATGTTAAGATGCTTTATCACCTAAAATTTAAATTTGCCTGGGTCAAAAAAGGATTCACAAGACACCACCCCACCAGGTTATATGGACTTTACTATACACAAATCATGCAGGAGTCATGGCATTATCTTTTTGTACATTATGTCCCTGCCAGCTAAAAATGAATGAAAATGACAAAGTCTGAAAAGACCTCAAAAAGCATCTACGAAAACTGAAAACTTGTATCATATGTCCATAGTATGTAGATCACCTCAGAGTCAATCTGACTGACAAATTAAAACTTGGTACAGGAACTTCAGTACTTCCTCCCTGTATTGTTACATGTATATGAAAATCTCTTTTGGTGGTTTCGAAGAACAAGCTGTGCAGTCTTAATTATATTTCAGCAAAATTCTTTCACAAAACCATATTTTCACCTAATTACAGGTAAAACACATACAATGAATGCATCATAGTGGATTAAAATATCCATGAAATCATACAAAATGAATGAAAATAAAGTCTGTCAATAGATTGTCCCACTTCTACAAAAAACACAAACTTAAATCATACATACATGTAGATCACTTTTCATCTATTTTTCAGTCCATGTAATCGTTTGGGAGAAGATTTTCAAAGACGGGTACCCTCTGGGTACTATTTTGTCCCACCCCTGAACTGATCTGGCATAAAAACATGACTTGCTACTGGACCTCAAGTTCTTGCATCCTGTAAAGTTTTCTCAAAATCCCTTCAGTTGTTTCAGAGAAGATAAATATGTGAAAAGTTAACGCCAAACAGCAGATGATGGACAATAAGTGATCACAATAGCTCATGTAAGTCAATCAGTTTTGACAGGTTACAGAATAATAATTTTGTCCCCTGCCCTTTTGTGATATAAGGTATGCTATGCATTTTTCTGACCACCCTTGAAATCTTGGCCAGAGGATAAGAGTATAATTGATAATGCAAACTATATGGTATATAACTATCTTTCAGTACAGAATTTGTGTTAAAAAAACCAAAATAGCTGAAATAAGTATTTTATTCCTTTTATTTTTTTCCTGTAAACATGAAATTTACAGTGTAAAAATGTCACTATAAACAATCCGTTTTGACATTATAGTTCATTTACTGTAAGCCGTGCCTTTTGCTGCATTCTCACAAACTTTAAATAATGTTCATAAAATCTCATTTTTTCTTTGTTTGCAATCCAGCACCAGCATTGAATTTAAATAAAATAATATCGCCATCTTCAACAATGTAGTCTCGACCTTTTTGTCTGTATTTCCCGTTTGCCTGGAAGAGAGGAATATATCATATCAAATCTTGGTCAGTCACAGAAATAACCCATGATTACGAAATACAACATCCAGGTCACAGGGGATAGTATTTGTCAGTGTCAAAATTTTGGTTGGGCTTAAAATGGGATAAAATTGAAAATTTATAAAAAATATTCAAAATATTTTGTCATAAATATAAATTTTTCATTATATTTTGAGGCCTAAACATGTGAAATAAGGCCTCGTAGAATTATTTTCTAGGATGACAACAATTCAATTTGATAGGAGGTCACCTCAGATTACCTCCAGTTTGTAATAAACTGTAATCTATTCATGCATGCTCAACCCGCTAAACAGAAACAAGATGTCGCAGAGTAACAAATGCAGTAGTGAAAAAAGCAATCACTAAAAGATTCTGCAAGGAAAAGCAATAGATCCAGTGTAGTATCTAACCGGAATAAAAGCATGATATTATATATATATATATATATATATATATATATATATATATATATATATATATATATATTGGTGATGAGATTGGAATGGTATTTTCATGGGTATTATTATAATACCTTCATACCTCAACAATAGTGATAAGAGTCAAAGTCGTTGTCTAAAATTACATTTGGTAGTTTGCCTATCATATGCATCTTTGAAATCTGGGTCAGTGCATAATAATTCAGATATTACTTACTGATGAAATAACAAGTAGAACACTTGTATGGTATTAATATTTTTTTGACACAGAAACATATTTCACTCTTTTCTTACATCCATACCCATCGGTTTTCAATGGTGAAAATATTAAGAATTTGATTGGCACTATCTCTTTAATAGACAGAGGACTAGAGTTTACTAAATTTTTGAATATCTCTTTGAAAAAAAAAAATCGGAAACTGTCTTATAGCAAATACACTGACAGTACTTGTGTCTTTTTAATTGAATATACATCGAGATAGTTCTTTGAAATTCTTAGTGCAGAGGAATAGAATCTTGTAAAATGAAAAAGACAAAAGGATGAATATAACGTTAATAATAACAATGATCACAATTATGATAATGGTAGTTTTACTGAAATAAGTCATGAAAATATGAGTTTATATAGTAAAACCACAGAGTCAACATCTCATATAACTATGGAGTTAGATACTTTAACTGAATGACTCTCATAAAATGATACAGAATCTCGTAAAATGATACAGATTCCTGTAAAATGATACAGAATCTCGTAAAATGATACAGATTCCAGTAAAATCATAGATTCCTGTAAATGTTACAGATAAATGTAAAATAATTACAGATAAATGTAAAATGATACAGATAAAACCTAAATGATAAAGAATCTCATAAACTGATACAAATTTCTGTAAAATGATAGAGATAAATGTTCCTGTAAAATGATACAGAATCTTCATAAAGTGATACAGATTCCTGAAAAATGAAACAGAATCTCATAAAATGATACAGATTTCTGTAAAATGATAGAGATAAATGTAAAATGATACAGATTTCTGTAAAATGATAGAGATAAATGTAAAATGATACAGATTTCTGTAAAATGATAGAGATAAATGTAAAATGATACAGATTCCTGTAAAATGATGCAGATTCTCGTAAAATGATACAAATTTCTGTAAAATGATACAGATTTCTGTAAAATGATAGAGATAAATGTAAAATGATACAGATTCCTGTAAATTGATACAGATTTCTGTAAAATGATACAGAATTTCATGAAATGATACAAATTCCTGTAAAATGATACAGATAAATGTAAAAAATGATACAGAATCTCATAAAATGATACAAATTTCTGTAAAATGATAAAGATAAATGTAAAATGATACAGATTCCTTTAAAATGATACAGATTCCTTTAAAATGATACAGAATCTTGTAAAATGATAGATTCCTATAAAATGATACAGATTCCTGTAAAATGATACAAATAAATGTAAAATGATACAGAATCTTGTAAAATGATACAGATTCCTGTAAAATGCTAGATTCTTGTAAGATGACTTCACAAGACAGTTACTGAGACATTACCAATTTTAAGGATTTTGTATCACATAGCAATCCAATCTTACAGGATAGGGAAAAAGATTATGGAATATTAAATAAAACAATACTTGATATTCAACACATCTGAGCCTTCACATTAAGACACAATCATCTAAGTGTACCTTGCACTCAGCCTCAGATCCATGCTCCTTAAAATCTGGGTAACCCATCACTTCAGCCATGATAAAACCTTTCTCAAAGTCCGTGTGAATCCTCCCTGCAGCCTGTGGTGCTTTTGTTGACCTCTAAAGTTAAACAAGAAAAATTATATATATATATATGTTCCCTTCTACAGTCCTAGACAACACGTAACTTAACTGTGTTCCCCTCTAGTCAGATAACGAGTAACTTAACTGTGTGTTCCCGTCTACAGTCATAGGCAACATGTAACTTTGCTGTGTTCCCATTTTGTCATAGACAACAAGTAACTTTACTGTGTTCCCCTCTAGTCAGATAACGAGTAACTTAACTGTGTGTTCCCGTCTACAGTCATAGACAACACGTAACTTTGCTGTGTTCCCCTCTTGTCATAGACAACAAGTAACTTTACTGTGTGTTCCCGTCTACAGTCATAGGCAACACGTAACTTTGCTGTGTTCCCCTCTTGTCATAGACAACAAGTAACTTTACTGTGTGTTCCCATCTACAGTCATAGACAACACGTAACTTTGCTGTGTGTTCCCATCTACAGTCATAGACAACACGTAACTTTGCTGTGCTCCCCTCTAGTCATAGACAACAAGTAACTTTCCTGTGTTCCCCTCTAGTCATTGACAACAAGTAACTTTACTGTGTGTTCCCGTCTACAGTCACAGACAACACGTAACTTTGCTGTGCTCCCCTCTAGTCATAGACAACAAGTAACTTTAGAGTGTGTCCCCTCCAGTCATAGACAACAA
The DNA here is from genome assembly GCA_030159075.1 of Atrina japonica. Taxonomy (NCBI): domain Eukaryota; kingdom Metazoa; phylum Mollusca; class Bivalvia; order Pterioida; family Pinnidae; genus Atrina; species Atrina japonica. The sequence continues at coordinate 213,191 of BROG01000858.1, forward strand.
TAACTTTCCTGTGTTCCCCTCTTGTCATAGACAACATGTAACTTTGCTGTGTTCCCCTCTTGTCATAGACAACAAGTAACTTTACTGTGTGTTCCCGTCTACAGTCATAGACAACACGTAACTTTGCTGTGCTCCCCTCTAGTCATAGACAACAAGTAACTTTAGAGTGTGTCCCCTCCAGTCATAGACAACTATAACTTTCCTGTGTTCCCCTCTTGTCATAGACAACATGTAACTTTGCTGTGTTCCCCTCTTGTCATAAACAAGTAACTTTGGAGTGTGTCCCCTCCAGTCATAGACAACAATAACTTTCCTGTGTCCCCTCTTGTCATAGACAACACGTAACTTTGCTGTGTTCCCCTCTTGTCATAGACAACAAGTAACTTTACTGTGTGTTCCCGTCTACAGTCATAGACAACACGTAACTTTGCTGTGCTCCCCTCTAGTCATAGACAACAAGTAACTTTAGAGTGTGTCCCCTCCAGTCATAGACAACTATAACTTTCCTGTGTTCCCCTCTTGTCATAGACAACATGTAACTTTGCTGTGCTCCCCTCTAGTCATAGACAACAAGTAACTTTAGAGTGTGTCCCCTCCAGTCATAGACAACAATAACTTTCCTGTGTCCCCTCTTGTCATAGACAACACGTAACTTTGCTGTGTTCCCCTCTTGTCATAGACAACAAGTAACTTTACTGTGTGTTCCCGTCTACAGTCATAGGCAACACGTAACTTTGCTGTGTTCCCCTCTTGTCATAGACAACAAGTAACTTTCCTGTGTTCCCCTCTAGTCATTGACAACAAGTAACTTTACTGTGTGTTCCCGTCTACAGTCATAGACAACAAGTAACTTTCCTGTGTTCCCCTCTAGTCATTGACAACAAGTAACTTTACTGTGTGTTCCCGTCTACAGTCATAGACAACACGTAACTTTGCTGTGCTCCCCTCTAGTCATAGACAACAAGTAACTTTAGAGTGTGTCCCCTCCAGTCATAGACAACATGTAACTTTATTGTGTTATTTTAGTTAATACACTTCAATGATTTTTGATCAACGAGTTTAAGATTTTAGGAAATGTGTTCCAAAAAGAATAAATATCTTGCATTCATTTACCTGAATTGTCCAAGCTTTGACCTCATCTTTCCCAGCGGTGAAGAAATAAATAAGGTTCAAAGCTTTATAACCATTGACTATGATCTTGTCTAATGCACTGAAAGAGAGAAACAAATGCAATTAGGAAGTAATGAACCATCTACCCCATACAGTTTGATTATATATGTCAAATGCTCTACTACCACTTACAGTCTGTCAAACAAATATGAATACTCTACCTTTTACAATTTGACTTCCTGATAAATTTGAATCCTGTACTTCTCAACCTGACTGTCAGATATGAATCTTTTAGTTCTTACAATCTGACTGTAAATAAAATATGATTCCTCTACTTCTGACTGTCGGACAGATATGAACCCTGTACGTCTTAGTTTGAATGTCAGACAAATAAAAATCCTCTCTCTTACAATTTGACTATCAGATAAATCTGAATCCTCTACTTCTTACTGTTTGACTATCAGATAAATCTGAATCCTCTACTTCTTACTGTTTGACTGTCAGATAAATCTGAATCCTCTACTTCTTACTGTTTGACTATCAGATAAATCTGAATCCTCTACTTCTTACTGTTTGACTGTCAGATAAATCTGAATCCTCTACTTCTTACTGTTTGACTATCAGATAAATCTGAATCCTCTACTTCTTACTGTTTGACTGTCAGATAAATCTGAATCCTCTACTTCTTACTGTTTGACTGTCAGATAAATCTGAATCCTCTACTTCTTACTGTTTGACTGTCAGATAAATCTAAATCCTCTACTTCTTACTGTTTGACTATCAGATAAATCTAAATCCTCTACTTCTTACTGTTTGACTGTCAAATAAATCTGAATCCTCTACTTCTTACTGTTTGACTATCAGATAAATCTGAATCCTCTATTTCTTACTGTTTGACTGCCAGACAGATATGTATCCTCTACTTTTTACAGTTTGTCAGACAGATATGAATTCTCTACTTCTTACAGTTTGACTGTCGCACAGATATGAATCATCTACCTCTTACAGTCTGACAGATATGAATCCTCTACTTTTTACAGTTTGACTGAAACAAATCAGAATCCTCTATTTCTTACAGTTTGAGTGTCAGACAGATATGAATCCTCTACTTCTTAAAGTTTGACTGTGAGACAAATATGATTCCTTTACCTTTTACAGTTCGACTAAGTAAGATAGATATGAATCCTCTAACTCTTGCAGTTTGACTAAGTAAGATAGATATGAATCCTCTACATCTTACAGTCTGTCAGACAAACATGAATCCGCCGCTACCTCTTACAGTTTCACTAAGCAAGATAGATATGAATTTTTTACCTTTTACAGACTGACTAAGAAAGATAGATATGAATCATCTACTTTTTACAGTTGAATTGCGAGACAAATCTGAATCCTCTTTTTCTTAGTCTGTCAGACAAATATGAATCCTCTACTTCTTACATTTTGAGTGTCAGATGGATATGAATCCTCTACTTATTACAGTCTGTCAGACAAATATTAATCCTCTTATTTGACTGTGAAACAAATATGAATCCTTTACTTTTTACAGTTCGACTAAGTAAGATAGATATGAATCCTCTACCTCTTACAGTTTGACTAAGTAAGATAGATATGAATCCTCTACCTCTTACAGTTTGACTAAGTAAGATAGATATCAATCCTCTACCTCTTACAGTCTGATTATATTAGCCAAATTAATTCTCTTTCTCTTACAGCTAATTCTGTGAGCCATCTGAATCCTCTATCTCTCAAAGTTAAGTATGACAAATATGAATACTTTACCTACTTGAAATTAGCACTGGTTCACTAGCTCATGGCCAGTAAATAATAGGATAGTTCACACACTTCTTATTATAGTTGGTTATTCTTCATATTAAAATTTTTATCAAAATGAAATGGAAATGATAGAATAAATTTACCATGGTAGGCTTATAAATTAGCACATGTTTATAAACACAATGAGTCTAAATCATATCATTACAGGGGTGACAAGCTACTTGTTGTCACAAAAGTAATAGAGCTTCAGTAATGCATGGGGTCCGTTAATAAAATAAAAACTTTTTCCTACCTACCTACCCTATTTTTTTTTTTTGAGTGAAATGAGGAAACACAACTATTTTTTTTATTTGGCCTTACATAAATTCTTTACGTATTTACATTAAAATTGCTAATTTCATACAAATAAAACATTGGTTGTACCTATTTGTCACAAATTGAAAATGGAATGAAAAAATAATTTATTTCAGGGAAAATCTATAAATAATATACTTCGTTTGTGTATAATGCACTGTAAACATCATCAAGTGACAATTAATGAACTTTCATTTTACGATAGCATTGAGATTCAACATAATGTCAGAAAATGCGTAATCAATCTTTATTTATACTTTTGAATCATTCCCTTATCTCAGCACCCTGCTGTGAAGTCGAAGTCTTCATCCAGCCTACAAGCTGTTTTTATTGGAATGTGACCTTCAACTGATAAGGGGCAGTCTTTGAAGTTGGGAAAGTTTTGACAAATGTATTACATTGTAGCATGAGTAGGGATACTCATATTTGAGAGTATACATTGTCTGGCAATCATGACACAGTTTTAGAGTTATAATGGCATAATGAATTAAAGCAGATTTGGTACATATTGAGGGTAGCGATGTAGTATTATATAAGTGATACAAAAATTTAAAGAAAAAATATCCAGCTACAAAGGACTTAAAAACGTTTTTAAATCACTTTGTATTTTACCCCTAAATTTCATGTTATATCCCCATGAAAGTTGAACTGGGGGTATGGAATACCCCCTGATACAAACATGCATGGGGAACACTGTATATGGAGCTAGTCGACATTTATGCTATTGGCCTTGTAGTCCACTTGAGAAAAACGTTATAATTAAAGTCCTGCTTGATTATGTAAACCAAATACATCTTTTGCTTTTTACAGTTTATTTATGTAAGCAAAAAATGGAAAAAAAAGAATCTTCTATATCTTATAGTTGTATATGACAATCCTTTATAATTAGAACAAGAGGCCGACTGAACCTTAACAGTCACCTCAGGTGACTCACCTGAGTAAAATAATGACCAGTGTTGGTTCCTTTTTGGGGTCCTATTGATCATAGCCCTTTTTCATTCTCAAACATTATGCAGCTTTGCATGGGAAAATTTCCTCTCAAGATTGGTTAAAATTAGTCAACTTGTTTTTGAAAAGCCCAAAATGTCTAAAAATTGACAAAAAAGTTATACTTTGCTTACTTATGTCCCTATGACCTTCACACTTTTGGCCCCTTGACCTTGAAATTTTGTCAAAATGATCGTTAGATACAGTGTTCCCCCTATTTGCGACCACCCCCAGAAGCGACAACTCCCCTTAAGCGACCAAATTTTCAAAACATTAGCCTTTTTTAATGATAAATTACCTTTTACAAGAGACCACTCCCATAACGCGACAAGCGACCACTTTTCATCGGCCAAATCATGTTGATTCCTTAGAAAACCCTCCTAACGAGCGACAGAGTGCTATATTAAATACGGAACTAAATTATTCGCTAGCTCTACCGCATAACCAAAATGTGAGCGACTGATTTTTTTTATTTTTAAACTCGAATAATTCTAGCCAGCACCATTTCCGATTCTCTTCATCCTACTAGGTTAATGCAGTGATTGTAATGAACAGAATATAACAAATGAATAATTCAGGTTATTTAAAAAATAAAGTACGAAAACATCAAATATGAAACTTAATTACACGCTAGCTCTACCGGGTAATTAGTGTTTTTATTATCTACAAAAATGCGTGTCATGAAAACGAGAAGATTTGAATGAGAAACTGTACCAGTTGCAGATTCAGAGGGGGCCAAGGGGACACGTTCTCCATGGCAGTACCCTGGATTAAAAAAAATAATAGGCCTACAATGCACTACAAATACACATTTCCGATCTGCCTGTAATCGATCACAACACAAGCTGTCTGATATCGTTAGTCGATCGTCTGTCGTATCAGCACTTGGTGAAGTCTTCCGAGTTTGAAATCTAATTAAAGGATTATTAGGAATTAATTATCATCGTGGATGTTGATTAGGGTAACACAAAAGACAGGATGATTTGCAGGTATGTTTAATTAGGAGTGACAAGTAGCAGTTTACCTATTGCATACACATCGGCGCCGGAGGCCCTAGACTGGGTACTGTCAAAACAACTTACAGGTGTGAAATGAACTTGAGGAATATGTTTAGTGTTTGGAACATTTTTAATCAAATTATCATGTGAACACGTTTGTGTGAGTGACAATGTGAACATTTTAAATCATATGATGCTAATGACTATTGCACCAGAAAAAACAAAATTAACATGGAGATGTAATATCAATGAGTAAAAATTGTCTGAAAATTGCATTACTAGATGTTGTTTATCATTGACAAGTTATTGGTAGACATCCTCCCAGGAAAGACCACCTCAACTATGAGACCACATGCCTCTTTCATTTAGGGTGGTCTTATAAGGGGGGACCACTGTATTTCCCAACAAATTTCTCAAGTATCTTTGTATACAATAAGTCTATCAGTTTTGAGTTACTAAGCCATTTGTACAAAACCCTGTCATTGAACATGTTGAAGTGCCCCCTAGTGGCTTGTTAATCGACATATTTTGTTTACTTTTGTGAACTTTGTAAATACTGACATTACAGTCTTGCATAAACAATTAGAAAGTCATCTGACCATAGGTTCATGAAATGAAGATTTTAAAAAATGTACCAAGTTTTTGTCCTTTTGGCCCCTTGTGGACTTTATGTGGCTTCACATCATGATGGTACCTGCCAAGTTTTATTAAAATTGACCAACAGGTTCTTAAGAAGAAGTTGAAAATGTGTATAAGTTAACGACAGACAATGCACAATGGACTACAACAGACAAAAGACCATTGCAATTGGTCACCTTCAGCCTTCAATTCAGGTGACCTAAAAACAGGAGCATGGTGCAAATGAAAAGAGAGACAAAAATTCAAAAAACAATACACTATATGTCCTTCACAATTTCAGGGCATATCAACTAAGAAAGTATGCTTTGTCATTGGAATTCTAAACATTAGAAATATTCTGCTTTATATGCCAAAAACGAAATATATTAACTAAATATTTTAACTTAAAGCCAATCAAGTCCTCAATAAGAGATGAACTATATAGAACTTTATTACAATTAACACAAACTCTTACTTGGTGATTTTTCTCTCAGCAAGATAATTATCTCTCTCCTCCTGAGTGGACATATCCAGTAAGTTTAATTCTAGTGCACCACTCATAGGGATCAGCATAGCTCCTGTATCGTTAGCATCAATCCATTCCTTAATTTTCATTAACCTGGAAACAGAAGTCAATTTTCACTAGGTCAAATGCCAAGACACAAAATGAAAGCTCATATGAAATCTACATTTGAAATATCAAAGCCCTATCCATCATGGTTTAAAAGATCAAGCCAATGTAAAAAAGTAGGCATAGATATGTAAATGGCAGAAAGGATGCCTCAAAAAGAAATGGTGACATGTTTTGATAATAGAGATATACATACAGTATTATATATATATTTTGTTTGCCTTTGAGTCAAATCTACAGTGAAACTTGTGTATAAAGACCCTCTTAAGGATACAACAAAATCAGCCTTTATAGTTAGATAGTCTATATAGAAGAAGATTTGTACACAAATGGTATTATTGGGGACAGCTTTTTGACCAGGTGGTCTTTATACACAGGTAGTTGCTAAAGGAAGTTTTATTGTATTTTAAAGATAAGATGAGATACCTTGACAAAATATGTACCAGTAGTCTACCAAGTATTTTAGTGTTCTCTGCTTATCTGTTTCTACATATATCTTGCAGTACATCAAGGGATAAGCAGTCAATTTATGAGTTACTTGCAATGCATACTTTGATTTTTAATAGCTTCTCATTAACCATAACAGCAAGTTCATTAAATAAAACCATTTCCTTCTCCATGGAGTGTACTATTTCTTCTCCGAAATATCAGGTGTTTTCTGACAGAGACAGTCTGTTTCTGATCAGTGCTGACTGATAGGTCCGTCTGATTCTATCAACTTACAAACACAAAATTGTTCACTTTATTAGGGTCGTGTAGTTTTCAACACTATGGGCATAATAAAAGAAAAATAAGATTTGAACAGTTATATATACAAGTTATAAACAAAGAATTTAATAAGTCATTTCCTAGATCCCTCAGAGTGAGTGACAATGTACATGTATCATAGACCTAAACACACTTCAGTTGTAGGTTCATATTTTTTTTATTGGGAAATGAAATATTGTCCATCCAAAGATATTATCTGCCTTATTTTTCTCTTTGGAATACTGTTTTCAACATGATACCATGGACATTAACATTGAAGTTATTGAACCCTCAAAGTCAATCCAAAGTCTCTATTTTAAAATTCCTTTATATTTCACTCTCAAAACCTCAAAGTATGACTAATTATCAGCGAATACATAAAAACAAGAGCTGTTTGTAAAACAGTTATGCCCCCTCCCCCATAATGAAAACTGTGAATTATTCATAATTTTCAAAGTTCAAGGGGAATAACTCCTAAAAATAGTTGGCCGCAAAGGCAGACTATATAGCTCGCCTTTTTTATGCTTGTTATAATTTGGGTCATATTTAGACCACAACAACCAGCATCCCACTGCATTGTTGAGTAATGATCCTAGACAATGTGCATGTGAAGTATCATGGCTGTTGCTGCAGTACTTTTACCCACAATGGACTGAAACAAAAAGCTTAATGCAGTACTATTCATGACTTAAGTCCAAGAAGCTAGAAATATGACTCCAAATTAGAACACAGCAACCAGTATCCCCTGCATTGTTGAGTAATTGCCCATCGCCTGTTTGATTGGAGAATTATTTATAAAGGTATACATGTATTTACCAACAAGGTAATTACCATAATGCTGTTTGGTATTGAATTGAAATCCAACTATCTGTGGAAATAATTGGCTTCAGAAGTACTTTGCTGACAGAGGTATTGTCCACTTCACAAAACATGATAGGCGGATTAACCTTTTGATTATCTAGTGGATGATTCTACTTAATTTTTGGTTATGACAATTTTTATGGAAAAAACTTTATATTCCCCACTGGATACTTGTAGGTAGGATAACAAGAAAGAACGATTATTCTTGTCAGTGTAAATTTAATGTTGCTATTCTTTATTACCTAAAATTTGAACATGTCCAGGTCAAGAAACGGTTCATGAGACTACATCTTGCCAGGTTATATGGATATAAGGTAAAGGCGTCATTACAATATATCCCTTTGTTTCAATAATTACTCTATACACGCGTATTCTGGATATATAGATTGCTTGTGTACAAGTGCTCATCACTAATTAAAATTGTGTGTGTGCGGATAATACATAAATACGAACTATACACGGCGAATTACGGTAGATGTTTATATAGATGGGCACCCTCATCTAATACAATTCTGAAATTGTTTAATAGCCTAGATCTGATTAGCTGACAAATGTGGGAGCACCGTTAACTCGAATAAGTTGAGGCTTCATGAATTATAAAAAATATGCATGATTTCAGGCACATGAAACTACCGGTAGGAAAGAGCAAAGTGAATCCAGACCATGGTTTTACGATGATAGGGCTACCTATACTGTTTGTTTACAGTTCATGGCAAATTTAGGAATCACTATCTCAGATTTTTCTGTTGTATATATGACATGAGAGAAAATTGTTGTGTCAATTAGTAGTTATTTTCGATTAACTTGTAAGGAACATACTATTTGTAGGATCATCATTTTATGCCATCGAAAACGTAATTTTCAAATGAAATTGCAATGTTTGCAAACAACACAAATGCCATGTACATAGCTATAATTTCAGCCTACTAAAACATGTGTAACTTGTAAGACATGGTCATTATTAACTGTTGAATATTTAATTTTTTTTTCTATTGTGAAAATATACTTGGGTTATTTTTCTATGGTGAGAAATATTACCGTGCCTTTTCTAGATCTGGAAAACGGGTAATTTTTCCTACTGGTATGGATCAATAGACCTTTTTGGAGTTGATTCTTTCTGTTACCGTATGTCATAATAGTATGCAACTTCAGAGAACTTCCTGCTAAACACTTTATCTTATATATATGACCTGGAATCTAGATACCATGCAGTGCTAGATGCCAGATGTAAAAAGCAGCCTACAAGGAACTGACGGTACTTGAAGGCATTATTAGAAAAGAATTCCAACATCTATCAATAATTGAATCCCAGGAAAACGGAGACATGATATCTTTGAATGTTGTCAATGTAAATATTATGAAACAGGAAGCTATTTTGCCCGACATTCTGTTGAGGTCACATGATATGAACACTAACTATTCCAACAAAACTGTATGGAATGAAACAAACCTAAAAAAGCATATTTATGATTTCTACGTAGAAAAATTATTGAGACCTGGTAGTTTTTCTATGTGCTTGAGAACTAGGCCATCAGTGTAACCATAATTCCTATTGTGTACAAATTAGTAAAATGATGGGTATAACTTTTCCATTGTTTTGGTTACAAGTCAGTCAACCCTGGGCATGACTTAGCCAAAAAGGATACGGGTTGAGATGTGCACGAATTTAGATGGGTCCGAGTTTACCAATATTCCACAAAGATGTAAACACCTCGCAATACACGTAGTAAACAAACAAAAGACAAAAAAAGAAGAGAGATAGAATTGACAAAGAAATTGTGCTGTACGTTTAGGAAAAGAAATAAAATGTTGAAATGCTTTGAGAAAGGAAATGAAGCTGAAAACAAATTAATAATTTGCCACTCTTCTTTGAATTTCCCCTGAAGCATCCTCAATCTGTCAAGTCTATTTATATAGTACTTCTGTTCAATCGTGGAGTCTCAAACTGGTCAGAGAATACCAATACATTCTTTTGTTTTATCTGTTTAACTTGAAAGTGATAAACGTATATGTATATAAATATAATATTTTTATTTAGAAAAATGAGCAATTGCAGTTTTCGATGAAATACTTCCCATAATTTGACGTATATTCATGTTTGACATGCTTTCCGTATCGATGTAACAGCAGTGAATGGTACACATGCGATCGCTAATTAGGGGTGTTTGTATCACGTTGTTGTTATGGTTTTCTGACTAATTGCAGTGTATGTGTGCACTAGTTTTGATCAGTATGTCTTTAAATTGTATAATGTGTGAATTGGAGAACTTTTTATGATATTTCATGTAGTTCAGTATTAGCCGGTCATTCATATAGTAAAAGACTAAGTCCAGGAAGCTGGAAATTTGGGTCAAAATTAGGCCACAGCAACCAGCATCTCCCTGTTGAGTAATGAGCCTAGACAATGCAAGTTTCATTGCTGTAGCTGCAGTAATTTGCCCACAATGGACTGAATAAAAAATTTTAACACAGAAAAAGGATGACGCCAAAGTAGTGATAGCAATAGGTCTTCTGTTCTTCGAAAAGGCTGACTGAAAAAGGAACCAAGTTCAGAAAGTTCAGTTAACAGTAATAATGCACCATCCAGTTCCTTATCAAAGAGCAGAATTCATGTTCTAGATTACACTCACCATTTATTCTTTTTCCTGATGTAATCTTTTTCTGACAGATTAACCAAGTATATCACAGGTTTTGATGTTAAAAACAGGTGCTGATTCAAGATTTCAATCTAAAATAAATAGATAAATATATATATACACATGACACACTGTTATTCCTCTCTTCCCTTTTTGTACCATATTTGGAGGCAATTGACTTTGTAAAGTTAAATAAAAAAATATTACTACATAATCTAATGTCACTTTATGTGCCTCTGGTGGTATTTTTATCTGCATATTACGGTTTTAGTAGCATTTATGTATACACCCAAACATAGCTCTACATGTATCGTTACAATAAACAAGAAACATCCATAGCTACTGTCCTCATTACATTATTTGTGTATCAGAAAAATCACAATTATTTTCTTACTTCTGCATTTCTCTCAAAGAAAGTGTCAACAAGATATTGATTACGCTTTCTCTTAATACGAAAAGATATGCATACTTTTTGTAATCTTTTAATATAACAATGATCAAGAAAAATTAGAATTTGATAGCCCTGTGACTATTGTTTACATCTGTACAAATTCATGGCATTCTTAAAGTTGCATGCTCTGATGTCAAGTAACAAATCAACTTAAGCTCAAATTAGGGACATTCCAAATAAGGTAAAGAGCTAATCAAACCACTGGCTGCATCATTTTTACAGGATAAGGAGAGATGTCCAATGTATTCATATGACAAGGTTTATCACTGAACAGTCACTGTCTTGATAATAACAAGTTCCACAATATATAAACTGATAGATGAACAAACAAATGATGAGAATTCATTGGTAATAACAGTAGAGGTATATGTATTTCTCTAAAGTGAAAAAATAAAAAAATTCACTGAGCTGAACAGAATTGAAAACATGAAGGCCCTACACATACGAAATTTTCTCGTTTACAGTAAAACCTATGTTTAGCGGACAGTTGCTGGACTAATCAAATTGTTCGGAGAGGTGTCTGTTTAACAAAGGATGACCATTCACTGTTAAACATTCATATGTATAATCAACACATATCATTCTTGTAATAAACTGTTACGAAGCAATGCAAGGAAATAAATATGAAGCAAAAACAGATAATAAAAGATTATAGATGTTTGTTTCCAGACAGAAATCCGGACTTACTACATATTTAGAAATTGCCTGTGGCAATGTAAGTCCATCATAGGAAGACAGACATGATTTTGGGTTATGAGAAAAGTAAAAAAACATTGTACAAGTGCAGAAATTATTTGGTTCCATAATAACACATTTTTTACTATGTTATCAACATCTCCGAGCTAAAAATTATTGCGAGAATCTCCATCAAAGACATTCTTCACTGGAAATACATTTTGGAGCTCTACACAATTGTATTTCATCTTTTATTAGGCAGTTAGAACCCAATAATCAAAACATCAATTGTTAGAAACAAGTAAAATAAAACCAAAGTCGGACAAATACTGGGAAATCTGGATTTACTGCTGTTGAGAAAGAAAAACAGGATTTCAAGCTGAAAGTCAGAAAATGGACCAAAAAAGAAATCAGATTTCTGATTTAAATTGAAAAAAAAATCATGTCTGGGTAATTCAAGGTTAATAATACAGAATTTATACATATCAGGATAACAACTTTGTCTGTTGTCCAGGTAAGGGAGGTGTCCGTTTACTTCAAAAACAGACACTTGTAGTCTTAATCGGGACCCAGACAAACTGTTCGTTATCAGAGGGGGTTTGCTGAATTAAGGTGTTCGTTATGGCAGGTTTTATTATATAATATATAAAGCACAAATATCACTACAACATTGAACATTCTATGAACCTTGGATCACAAATGATACTATCTGCATAAATAAATCATACATACATGTACAGCACAAATACAGAAATAACAATGTACCTACAAACTCACCATGCCACGGATGGGATTCAAACTCTTGACCTATGGCATCAACCACCTGGCTTCAATGCTCAATATCCTAACCACATGACCATCTATGCATTCACAAAAATGAATGTTTCGATAGCGGTGAGTAGTGTTCTGAACATGAGAACTCTGTCGTAGAGATAGAGGTGACAGGTGTTTATCCTTATGTAAATGACAATAAATCACATTTCACCTCTATCTCTACAACCAAGTTCTTGTGTTCAGAACGAGTAGTTTTACATGAGTCAGCTACCTTTCATGGGATCTGATCAGATAACTTCAACATGACTTTCAGATTAAGACTTAATCCCAATCATTATTAAAGTTGGTTTAGTTTATGTTATCACATTAGAGCCGTGCATACGTAACCTGAAGTAAATTTGTGACCACATAATTATTATTACAGCATTGTAACAATTAATCTTTTTTATTACCAAATGAAATCAAACAGAAAAGAGATTTTCATAGGCATATAATCATGTTTATGAAAAACAACGGCAACATCTCACGGTGGACATAGCTACCATAATTTTTTTTTTAATATCTAAACATATATATTCATGTTCATGTACAAAAGCTATTACAAATAGATTTTAACAGTTATATACTATACATTCATTAATTCAAAGTAATTGAAATTTAAAATAAAATTGAAAACATTCCTTAACACCATGAAATTTCTCAAATTCGTTAACATAAACACCAAAAATCATTAATTTTCATTTCTCCATGTTGTAAACCATATTTGAACACTCCCATAATATGAACTCATCCAAAGTAAATTTAGCTACAAACAAGATGGCTGACAGCAAAGACATTTGTAGGGGAGATAAATGCTGTTTCTAGATATGGCAAACTGTATTAGAAACCATGATGTCACTTTCTTTGACAGAAATAAGGAAATATGAAAATAATTGCATTTTTTTTGTTCACAGATTATGTGGCGAGGACAGTAGAGGAGTCCTTAAGTCATACTGGTTCTACATTGACAATTTTAGTCCCTTAAAGGGCTGCTATTAGACTTGATATCATTCTACATACATATACTTACCTCTTTTGCATCCCAATGTGCTTGTCGCACCCATTTTTCATTTTCAAACAAATCTCTAACTTTACTAAGACAATCCTGAAAGGAACAAAAACTATATTAATAACAGCAAAACCTGTTAAGACAAAGAAAAAGTCTTACCCCAAAAATAATATTTTCACATAAATATATCATGTTCCCCATCTTCTAAGACTTACATTATTTGTCACAAAATATATCAGTATAACTTTAAACAGGCTCAACAGGCCTCAGCAGTCACCTGCTGCAAAATGGCACTAATGAGACAGGCAAACTTGAAAGTGGGGAGAAGATATTTATTACTAAAGGGATCATACAGTCATTTTTACCATGATGCAGAACAGATGTGCAGTGACAGATGAAAGGCGATAGTAAAGCTCAATGACTTAAAAAAGTTTAAACCTTTGTAGAAAATAAACAATTAAGGTCCCTGAAATTATCAATGATAAATTTGAGACCTTTGACCTGTTGACCTTGAACTACACAAACAATTGATTTTATTAGGGACTTGGCAAACATGTTTCATATCATTCTCTGAAATTTTCAAATGCATTTGACAGATTTCACGAGTGCTAGTGTTACACATGTTACATGGATGGAAAATGTCCCACTGAAATAATTCCGTCTATGTTAATGTCACACAAAGGTTATATGAAATAAAGAGGAAATCTGTTGCTAATGTTACACTTGTGTTAGGAATATCCTCTTTTGCCCCACCCTGGATCCACCCCTGGGCCAATCTGGCCGATATGATCAAACTTGGTACAGGATCTTGAGCACTTGCTTCCTATAAAGTTTCATCAAAAGGCCTTAAGCAGTTTTGGAGTAGTAGTAGAAAATGTGAAATTTTTCTGTCTGAACTTTTTTATAAAAAATTCAATTTCAACATAATTCTTTCAGGAAAGAATTTATCTACCAAACCACAGGTAAAACACATAAAATGAATGCATCATAATGAATAAGAGGGACGACAATAAAAGAAATCTTACAAAAAATGAATGAAAATTACAAAGTCTGATACGATGTCAAAAAAGCATTTATTTTCCTATTTTAATGCAATTAACAAACTTGAATGTAGATTACTCGAATACAATTAGGTTTTAGGTTCTGGAGGAGAAGATTTTTCAAGAGATGGTACCCCCTGGGGCCTCTTTTGCCCCACCCTGGATCCACTGCATGGTTCAGGTAAGCTAAAAAAACATCCTGTAAAATGTGTACAACTTCCAAAATAATAATAATAAAATGTCTTGTTAATATGTGTACAACTTCCACACAACATAAAAACCATCTTGTAATATGTGTACAAAAATGTATGTGTGAAAAATCATTTATTTTAAATCTTGTTTCACTTTAATTTTCTCTTTATTACGTTGCAGATTTAAACAAGATTTGTTTATGAAACACAATGATCCCGGTCCCAAGAAATTTCTATGTTGGCAAATAAAATGACTCCACCCGAAGGGGCATGTGATGTCAGTGAAGTGTAAGCAACATTTAGATGAACTTAAGAGTCCAAGTTTGGTTACTGTATAACAATCCAAACTTTGAATATTGCAATGTCCTACATTTTGACCCCACCTCACCAACAGGTGCATGAGGTGTCAATGAAGTGTGAGCAACCCTTAGATGGACTTACAGTCCAAGTTTGGTTACTGTATCACAATCCAAATTTGAAATATTACACTTTAAATGCAAGTGGGATGAAATTACAGACAGACAGACAGACAGACAGACAGACAATCCAAACACTATATGCCCCCTGTTGGACCTTTCAGGCTGTGGGCATATAACACAAAGAAGACTGAATACAAATGAACTTTACTCACATATTCTGGCTTTCTCTTTTTCTCATTGCCACGAACTACTGATCTTTCTAAGCCATCTAGTTGTTTATTTACGTACTCCATATCTTTGAACCGTAACTCGTTATGTATAATTTCCAAATCTCGTACAGGATCTACATCTCCCTCTACATGGACTATCTCATCATCATCAAATGAACCTAATAAAGCATACACAATATCAAGTTCAGTTTTGTACTGACATGTTTACAAGTTCCTCTAAGTTTTAACATGATACATACTTCAAATACATGTATTTCTGTGTTCAAGTGTGACATACTGGTAGTGGCTAGTTTTTAATGGTGTATAGATGCCAACTCTATGATGCATACATCAGTAATATCATTGCAATTTTTCTATAATATGAGATCATTTTCCACAATCCAAAATTAATTGAGAAAATTTTCTCCCTATGCAAGGGCAATGTGTACATTTACAACAGACAATCACATTCACAAATCTCACATACTGACACCAGTACACATGTTTTCTACATGTTTTGATGCTTTTATTAAGTATAGATCACATCTGTGTATATTCCTTGCTAAATGTTTGCCTGATTTACATTTATTTCAATGATGAACTATTAAGTATAGGTCACATTTGTGCTTGCTAAATATTTGCCTAATTTACAATTATTTCAATGATGAGACTCATTCTCTCCTATGCTACATGTGCATGTTGCCTGCCATAACATTTTCAGTACGGTAATAAAAACACTTGCCAAATAATCCGACATCATGCAGTTGCATAAAAGCATTTATCCTGACAGGAAATATTATCATAAGATAATAAATATGGGTCCAACACAGACAAAATAGATTTAAACCTTGAAACCGGATTTTCCAGAATTTGTTCAAGACAAATAGTAACAGGAAAAACAGGACTTATATTTGTAATCATTTGACTAAATTCTTACTTGATGACATCTTTGATGATGGAGGAGAGAACCTGGTTACAATGTACCCAGGAAGAGACCACCTGAATCACAAAACTTTCTCACAAAAGTCAGCTTAGGTTTCAGCGAGGCTCAAACGTGCACTGACCAGAAGTGAGAGACTTCAGGGTTCAAATTGTGATGCTCTAACCACTTGACCTACAAAGTCCCCTTAAGAGGAAGATTGTTGTATACAATTACTATACATAAAATTTCAAGCTAAGTGACCCAATAATGGGGGCCTCATTTTTCATCCAACCTGCATGACATTCCATTGCAAGAAGTCTGAAATTACAACCTAATGGAATGTAAATTTTGGCCATCAGTGTCAAGTGGTTTCATAGAAGATCGAAAGGTAACATACTTCAAACTGAACATGCACCGCAATAGACTGAGTGAGTTAAAAAGTGGAATTCAAAATGCTAGAAAATCATTTCTACCATAACAAATACTTTACATTACATAAACAAAAGTGTGAATACTTACGAACAACATGGAATATACCATCACATGCACTTATATTTGAGAGGAAAGCATTTCCCAAGCCTTTGCCTTCATGGGCACCTTGAACCAATCCAGCTATGTCAACAACATTCAAAAATGCTGGAACCTTGCTGAAATTGACAAGAATGAAAATCTATAATTAATAGTCATAACCATTGCTACATACCACTGTGACTACAATACTGCAGTAATGAACACAACATTCCAGTAGAGTGTAAATAAATGGCTGTTTTCATATTGATCCTGTATTATGTCCGAGTACATTTATATTGGGTCAAGATTAGCTGTATTGGCTAGGGCGTAGCCAAGAGTCCATACAGATGATGGAGACTGAATACAACTGGACAAGCACATACTGGTTATACAGGATCCATATGAAAACATCCCTTTCATGTCACCATTATTAAACAATGACTTAAAATATAACCATCAAAAGTTGACTAAAAACGGTGATATTTACATAAGGAGAGAATAAACAAAATACCTGGCCATTTTCTTCCAATTTTGGGAAAATGCCATTTGCGACACAATTGGGAATTTTGGGTGTGAATTGGTATGAAATATGGAAGCTCTTTTTGCACAAACTTAAAACAAGTTCAACATTAATATTCCTTTTACTGTTTATTTTGCAATTACTAAGCAGATTCGACAAATGCTACAAAAGCACAATCAAATAGAAAAAAAATCAGAGACCAATTATTCCAAAATTTCTCAGTATAATTTTATTAAGTACAAAGGGATGTAGGGACATGTATAATCTTTTTATTTCTAATTTAAAAGATAATCCTAAATGTGAACAAAAATGGGCAACCATATTGAATATTGATAAAGATAAAAAGTGGTGGCAAATACATCACAATATACCTTTTCGTATCACAACAGATACAAAATTACAGTGGATTCAATACCGAGTTATACATCGAATTTTAGCATCAAATTCTTATCTTAAAAATATTGGTTATACTGACTCAAATTTGTGTACTTTTTGTAATACAGAAATAGAAACAATTGTACATCTTTTTTGTGAATGTTCTTGTGTAATATCCCTGTGGAGGGATCTAAATACTTGGATAAATGACAAAAATCCAGAAAACATTTATTTACAAAAGAGTGATATGATTTTTGGAAATAATAGTTTTATAAAAATAATCAATCTGTTAGTATTAGTAATGAAAAATTATATATATCAGTGTAGAATGAAAAAGAAAATCCCTAGATTTATAGAGTTTGTAGAATTTGTGAAATTCTATCAGATGACAGAAAGACATATCTATAACAAAAATGATAAAAATCATAAATTTGACAACAGGTGGCAGAATTTCAGTATAATATAAAGTTATTTATCTTTAATATGTATATATATGTGTGTGGGGGTGCAATATTTATTTGTATTGGTATGAATTTTATTTGTACATGTACGCATATAAAACACCCCGAAAATTAATAAGTACTATAACCAAGGCGCATGTGTGAATGGAAGGTTTGTTCTGATATAAATCAAAACCTGTTACTAAATTATATTTTGTTAAGTTGCATGGAAATAGCATTTATATATATTTATATATGATTGGTAACAGAATATAAAAAAAAAAAAAAAAATAATAAATAAATCTAAATGCAACAGAATCTCTTTATTAAATGCATTTCCCCTGGTTTAATCCATTTTTCATTATGGTCAGTTTGTACACCGAATTGGGATTTTTTTTATCCAAATCGGAAAAACCATGCATTTTGTATTGGGAATGGGACTGAATTTTGGTCCTGTGGAAACTATTGAAAAAGGCCTGAATATCCTTGACGATAATGCATAGGCTATAGATCTACAGAGCATTGTTTCTACAGTTAGTGCTCAGTCAATAAATTTTTTTATATATTACGACACAATGAATTATCTATAGTTGCGTCATAGGCAAGTGACATCATTTATGTCTAATTCATTATAAAGAAATGAAGTGTGTATAAAACGTTACTATTTGTACATTGTTGTATACGAAAGATCTACATCATTTAACTGTTAATAAAGCTTCAAAGACCCTACAAAAAGGACGGACACACAGATACAAAATTATCTTCATTCTTGTCCCATATGGAATTTACTGACAGAGTATATCCAATCATTAGTTCAAACAAAGATTGTATTAGTTATAAAGTCATGAGTCAAAGTGCCCATAATTTTTTTGTTTTTGTCTGCTAAATTTGGAAAGTTCATTCCAGATTGTTAAATTTTCAGGAAATCTATTATTTAATATTATAATGCTATTTCCGAGGCGGAATAATTTTCTCAATGCTTCCATTCAGAACCGGAGGAGAAAATTCTGTATTAGATCAGAATTTATGTATTAACTTGTTTTTCTGTATTAGACCTGTATTAATGACCAGTTCCCAGACACTTACAATTGTAATACACAATTTATAGTGATCAAGTCACTGATCAATAATAATCAATACAACAAACAAGTAAGCAAGACACCATTATGGTGTTCAATATGACACATCAGTAATCAACACAACAAACAGGTAATCAAACAAACATATAGTAATCAAGACACCATACAGGTGTTCAATACGATGCATCAGTGATCAAGACACCATACAGGTGTTCAATACGACGCATCAGTGATCAACACAGCATACATGTACAGGTAATCAAACAAACATACATTAAATAAGATAACATACAGGTGTTCAATACAACAAATCATTGATCAACACAACATACATGTACAGGTAATCAAACAAACATACATTAAACAAGACACCATACAGGTATTCAATATGACATATCAGTAATCAAGACACCAGACAGGTGTTTAATATGACACATCAGTAATCAAGACACCATACAGGTGTTCAATAAAAAATACCAGTAATCAAGACACCATACAGGTGTTCAATTAAAAATACCAGTAATCAAGACACCATACAGGTATTCAATACTACTAAGCCAGTAACGTTTACACGTGTACATGCTTTCATTTAGGTTATTGTTAAAAAACAAATTTGGACATGCGCATGATTATTAATAAATTTGTTACCCTGACCTACAGGTACAAAATGTGTCAACAATTTTATTGGAATTTTTCTGTCATTGTGCAGTCAGTCATTTTCTGTACAAATTATAATGAAAATAATTGTAAATGAGGACACATTAAATATTTGAGACAGACATGAGAAGAGAGGTTATTTGTGAAATTTCATTAAGTTTTCACTGTACAAGAATTATCTATCATATCTCAATGGTCATCTCAAAGAATTTGTTCACTGGTTTCAAGTTAAACAGACTTGCCATTATTTTACGTCAGAGGCTCAATCTGACCTCCCAACTATCGGCAATCAGTGACAAGGCCAGGCAATGTTTATAACAAAGTGCATGGTACAGTGACAGTCGGTGTTTTAAAATGATAACTTTCTTGGGACTTTTAAATATATTTCTAAAGTAAATTATACAAATACACAGGGTTATGTTAAAGAAAACAGGTGTATAAATTTAATTGATTTCATTTACTAGATTTGATATCATTTTTGTAAAATTGTTACGTTTTAATAAATATTTTTGAAATAAAAAAAAATAATCAGAGGTAACTCTTATGTAACTGTCTACACAATTTTATGTTTGCTATAACATTATTCCCTTCAGCTTTCATGAAAGGGGGAAACATATAAAACAAATTTACAAAGGTGTTTCATAAATTGTTTATCTGAGTAAAACATGTATCATACGGAATTTTGGGTTTTTGTATTTTTATAAATAGTATTCGTAGAGAAAATACGTGTAATTTTGGGATATAGCAGTAGCTTTGGCCGAACTTTATGTCCTGATTTTAAGCGATTTTTTGTATGAGTAAAATCTGAATAAACCCCTTAGAAGATTCTGTCGTGTTGCCCTGCCAGACATAATCTCCAAAGGGATTAGGGTAAAATCCTGATTTACACCCCCCTAAAAAAATCGCTTAAAATCGGGACAGAAAGTTTGGCGAATTCATTTATGCCCTAATACTGTAGATGGATTGGTAATATATCAAAGAGTTATAGAGGCCGTATTATGAATTTGCAGTTCCTTGATAGGACTCTTAGTGTCATGTTATGTACGTTTTGGCCATTATTTTACTATAATCGGATAAAATACTGTTAATTTACGATATTTCATTGAATAAATAATAGCGCCACGGTCAAAATATATACAAGTTTATTGTCAGAGATCGAGAAGAAGTAATACTAATACTATATAAAGTTGTGACAATAATCGCACTTTCCAGAAAGATCGTCAATAAAACAAATGTTTTTTTGCAAATGGGAATAAAATTTTCTGAGTCACGGTGATTTTCATGGGGCGGTCGGTAAACAACTAACAAACTTAATTTTATTTTAGGCCCAAATTTGTAACCCCGACCTACAGGTACAAAATGTGTCAACAAGTTGATATACAAATTCGTAACCCTGACCTGTGTGTGTAAAATGTATCAACAAGTTGATATACAAACGTAACCCTGACCTACAGGTAAAATGTATCAACAAGTTGATATACAAACGTAAACCTGACCTACAGGTACAAAATGTGTCAACAAGTTGATATACAAACGTAAACCTGACCTGTGTGTATAAAATGTGTCAACAAGTTGATATACAAACGTAAACCTGACCTGTGTGTACAAAATGTGTCAACAAGTTGATATACAAACGTAACCCTGACCTACAGGTACAAAATGTGTCAACAAGTTGATATACAAATTCGTAATCATGACCTACAGGTACAAAATGTGTCAACAAGTTGATATACAAACGTAACCCTGACCTGTGTGTGTAAAATGTATCAACAAGTTGATATACAAACGTAACCCTGACCTACAGGTACAAAATGTGTCAACAAGTTGATATACAAACGTAAACCTGACCTGTGTATAAAATGTGTCAACAAGTTGATATACAAACGTAAACCTGACCTGTGTGTACAAAATGTGTCAACAAGTTGATATACAAACGTAACCCTGACCTACAGGTACAAAATGTGTCAACAAGTTGATATACAAATTCCTAACTCTGACCTACAGGTACAAAATGTGTCAACAAGTTGATATACAAATTCGTTATCATGACCTACAGGTACAAAATGTGTCAACAAGTTGATATACAAACGTAACCCTGACCTGTGTGTATAAAATGTATCAACAAGTTGATATACAAACGTAAACCTGACCTGTGTGTATAAAATGTGTCAACATGTTGATATACAAATTCATTTTAAATTCATTTGAAGTCACATTGTGACAAATACTAGGCATCAACAAGGTCAACAAAAATCAAAACTTGTACTTGTACTGCAGGACAAGTAGTATTCAAATCTACTTGTCCAAATGCAAAAATTGCTTGTCAGAAAATCAAGTGTAACATTTAAAAACATCATTTTGTGTTTAAACAAGCATAATCTTTATTGAATTAATATTTGTTGTTGACAATTTTACTTGTCCTTTTGGACAAGTGAGAAGTAACAATAGTAACATCAACTGGTCCGAATGCAAAATGGACTTGTCCTGGACAAGTGGACAAATGTTGAACCCTGGTCATGACAGACAAGTAAATGATCAGATATATGGATGAATTTTACCTGTCACATGCAGTTGGAAAATGCAGTCACATATAACTGCCTACAAGATTCACGTGAGCAAGGATAGATAAGTTAGGTGGGCTTAGAAGTTGGCAGCTTCAGGTATGCAGGCACATTAGCATAGTTGAAGTGGTCAGATTCAAAGAATAGTGCCATGATTTAAACCCAGCTTACAAAATAGTGGAAATCCAATCCCTGTGTTTTAATATTTTTTTATACTCAGAGCATCATTTCCAATATATATATTCTGTTTGGCAAATCCCTTTCCATGCTCTTTCTTTCCCTTAAAATCTCTCTAACTCTGTCAATTCTTATGACTGTCTGTAGTTTTGTTTTTATTCTCGCCCCTCTTATTTTTCCTTTCTTTATCTCTTTGGGAGGTGGGGTTGGTTAGATAATCGCAAGCATGATTTGAATTTTCCTAATTGTTTGAGGTATTTTGAGCCAAGTCTATTAATGAACTATTAGTTGTCTTTCCTGTAAAATAGTCAGTAACTTCTCACCTTGCTGGTTGATGATGTTCACATAGATGTTCAAATCTAGCATCTGGTACCGGCACACGACCTACATAAGTAAAAAGAAACATACTTAAATGTTGGCTTTCAATCACTAACATTCATGGTTCCATTTCTAATGTCAAATACTCAAGGAACTGTGTTACGTGTGCTACGAACCCAATACAGTGAGGGTTCTTGAATGTGTCACGTCTGCTGTGACACAGCATCAGGCCACAATACAGTGAGGGTTCTTGAATGTGTCACGTCTGCTGTGACACAGCATCAGGCCACAATACAGTGAGGGTTCTTGAATGTGTCACGTCTGCTGTGACACAGCATCAGGCCACAATACAGTGAGGGTTCTTGATGTTACATGTGATGTGTCACGTCTGCTGTGACACAGTTTAATATCAGACCGTATTTGTGGAATTCTTAATCAGAGGGCCACCATTTCCCACTGATTGATCACCCCATTAAAGTAAGATCTTTTATTTGACCTATAAGTCTGCAAAGATGATAACTTTATGGCATACAGGCAGTCACTCTAATAAGATAATATATATGAGACCTAAACATTGAGTAAAAAAAAAAAAAACAAGAGGCTCAATGGACCTTAACAGTCACCTGAATGGATGTACATGGAATGTCCAAATGAAGGTTATTTTGTTTTGAAATGACATCACTCTTCTGTGTTTATAGAGGAAAAGGCAATTCAATATTAGTGATTCAATATGATTATTTATTGGTTAATTATGCAACAGGAAATATGTGAAAATGTAAATGATTAATTGGCTAGAGATAACTAAGGAGAACTAAAAATACAATGTCAGGGACTCGAGGCTTTGCAGCTGCAGAATAAACCTTGGAACACACCCATATATTGAAATCAGTCTTGAGACTAGCTGGCTGAAAAATGTATACAGTAACAAAGATATTGTTTATATCTGAAGTTAAATTAATTAATGCCTGTATTATTATGCTTCCTGCCAACTTTGTCTACAATTGTTTTAAATTATCTTTCTTTGCCAGATCAATTATAACTGCTAATCATCTGGTGGCCCAGTGTCCCTTGTGGAGATATTATTGACCCAATTTTCCTTTCGTTTGCAAAATTTGTAGACCTTGCCCTTAGGACTTGCAATATCAAATATGAACTCAATCAGACTGTTAGTTCATGAGAAAATTCTTTTTGCCAAATTTAACCACTTTTCTGCAAGAAATGGGCCCCTATAAGGGCCACACCCTTTTTGTTCACAAAGCTGAAATGACTTCCAATGGGAATACTTCCTGCCAACTTTGGTTGAAATCCATTCAGTGGTTTTTGAAAAGAAGTCAAGTGAAGATCTTAACATGTAACCCCCCCCACCTTTTGCCCTCTTATGGGCCACATAGGGAACACAACCATTTTTTTCCACACAAACTCAGATTTCCTTCACTAGGGGATGCTTTCTACAAAATTTTGTAGAAATCAGTCAAAGTTGAATTTTTTACCCCTTACAGCGAGAGCCCCCTAGTTTTCTGTGTTCTATCACTACTTTATAAAGTGTCAGTGATTATAAAACAATTAATCCTAAAAATTAAGTGGATTTGTGTATAACACTTTTCCCAAGACCTTCCCAACTTTAAAGACTGTCGGATGATTTTTATCAGTCGAAGGTCACATTCCAATGAACACAGCTTGCAGTGTTTTGACTGAAGACTTCAACTTCACAGTGGGGTGTCAAAATTCAGGAATGATTTGAAAGATTTACAGATTTTGAATATGCAATTTTGACACAGTATCTAAATACTCTTAAATCCCAATACTATCATAAGGAAAGTCAATTAATAGTCAAAAGCTGCTGAACAGTGAACATGAAGTAACAGTTTACATATCAACATCAGATCCACACACACACCCCTATTAATACGGGTACTGTCCTATTCACATAAGATATCGGGGTGGAGAAATCTTTTGATTAGCATACCAATGATTCTACTGACTTTTTGGTTATGACAAGCTGCATGTGAAAAAATGTTTTATTCCTCACTGGATATCATCTTATGTATGGTAACAAAATTTTTAGTAACAATTAGATAGTCAGTGTAATCTTAATGACATAATGACATATGCTTTATTACCTAAATTTTAAACTCGTCCAGGTCAAGGAAGGGGTCACAAGACTCCGCACGCCAGGTTATATGGATTTTACTATAGAGATGAGTAGAATAAAACTTGCTTTTGATTTAATTTTTTGTATATGTACCCCTGATTTGTATCCTTGTACCCCCTTTTTTGCTACCCATGGGGTACAAAAACCCTTATTCTGAAAAAAAAGATGTGGGAACAAACGCGGTGGTAAAACGTTATACAATTTACTAATTAACAACAATTCTTTTTCTTCTGGAAGAAAAAAATGGGATAATATTTTCGATTTTGATGAATTTACATGGAAAAATATATATAAAATTCCTTTTAAAGTAACAACACAATCTACTTTACAGTGGCTTCAGTACAGAATAAATATGTATATTTTAACTACAAACTCCTACCTATATAGAGCTGGTTTAGTGAATAGTCCTTATTGTAATAGGTGTAAAGAAGAAATTGAAACAATTGAACATTCCCTGTGGGAATGTGAGTGTGTTCAAAATTTTTTGAATGATATATTTGTGGCTTATTAGATTCTCTTCATATTCCATTTAACTTTAACAAAGAAACTTTTATATTTGGTCTATTCAATAACTTGAATGGGATATACAACACTGTTGACAATAAAATTTTGTTAATTATAAAACATCACATCTATAAAACAAGATATTTACAGCAGCCTTTATCAATAAGATGTCTGAGACTTTTGATAAAGGACCACTATAATGTTCTAAAATATATTGCTAATAGTAAAGAGGACAAATACAAACAACTGTTTAATAGTGAATGGTCTAAATGGGAAAGTTTACTTGAAATCTCTGTCTAATAATTTTTTTTTTTTTTTTTTACTTGTCTATTTTTTAAAAGACAAATATGAGGTACTTTTGATGTAGTAAAATATATATTTTTTTCTTTTAACTAAAAGTATGTCCTTTAACAATTAAGACATTTCTTGTTAGTCCCCTCACTCCTGCTTCATCATTATAAAAATATATCAAACATCTTTAATATTAAAAAATACTTTAGACTTCTTTCACTTTCTTTCTCTATCCTCCTTTTTTTCTTTTTTTTCTCTTTCTCTACCTTTACCCAAACTCAGTACAAATTTACAAAAAGACATTAATATATATGTATATATATTTAAGATATAGAGAATAAAATATGTATGAAAATGAGGTGAATATACTTGTATAAGAGAGAATGTTTGTATGCAAATGTAAATCAATATGTCAAACTATAAATTTCGATGTAATTTGTACTGCAAATACTTTCAAAAATAAAATAAATATAAAAAAAAAAAAAAAAAGATGTGGGAACACTGTAGGTAGGTTAACTCCACATATATTTTTTTACTGAAATTATAGATATTCTGAGTCCTGCAGGAATCTTAGCTGATTTTGTGAGAAAGTTTGCCAGTTTACTTGCGGAAGGCCAGTGGTCTCTTCCCGAGTACATTGTAACCGGATTCGTTTCTCCACCACCATCCTATGAGTGGAAAAAGTTGAGTGTGGCATTAAAGAGCATTCAAATTCAAATGCTATTAAATAATTGCAGATGTGTGCATAAACCAAATAATAATAAATAAGGATTCCATAAACAAATGATGCAAAATATTTAATTTCTTTTTACAAATTACGAAATGATAACAAGTTTTTTTAAGCTGTCATTTTTTGAGATTTTCTGAGATATGATGATTTGAGTTTTCTTAGAAAAAAATCAAAATATTTGAATAAAGACTTGGACTAAAGTCTAAAATTTCCCCCCCAGAAATCCCAGTTCAGGTTTTTTTAGTCTCCATCATAGAGACCTGTAATTCACGTCTAACAGAGACTGCTTGGTGAGGGACAAAAGCTACCATTTTTTATTGAAGTGAAAGCTCTAAGGCCTAAAATAAAATTAAGTTTGTTCGCTGTTTACTCACTGACCCAAGGAAATCACCGCAACTCGGAAAATTTTATCGTCGTTTACAAAAAAATATTTTTTCATTGACAATCTTTCTGGAACATTCGATTACCATCTCAACTTTATATAGTATTAGTATTAACTTCATCTCAATCTCTGAATATTTTGACCATGGCGCTATTATTTATTTAATGAAACATCATATATTAACAGTACTTTATCCGAGTAGTGTAAAATAATGGCCAGAACGTACGTAACATGACACTAGGGGCCTATCAAGGAACTGCAAATTCATAATATGACCTCTTGTAACCCTTGGTATATTACCAATCCATCTACAGTATTAGGGCATAAATGAGTTCACTGAACTTTCTGTCCCGATTTTAAACGATTTATTTTTAGGGGGGGTTAAATCAGGACCCTAATCCCTTTGGAGATTCTGTCTGGCGGGGCGCCATGACAATATCCAAAAGGATTTATTCAGATTTTACTCACTCAAAAATTTGCTTAAAATCGGGACAGAAAGTTCAGCCTAAGCTACTGCTATATCCCAGAATGACACATATATTTTCTCTACGAATACTATTTATAATAAAAGTACTGAAAGTACTGAAATGGGTTGTTATTTTGGCAAAATAACCATGGGAATCAAACTACTTCTATCTACATGTGTAACATTATGAAATGGAAATAAATCAAATTAAAAAAAAAAAATTCAATTTTCTGCCTCTAAATAAATTTAAAATTAACATTCTAAATTTTATCTGTTGTATCTTCTGCTCTAGGCCGAACTTTCTGCTCCGATTTTAAGCAATTTTTATTTTGTGCCTGATTTTACCCAAAAAACAACAAATCGCTAAAAATCAGGGCAGAAAGTTCAGCTTCCGCATCGTATGGCGTGCATAAACATTCATTTCTAAAAAAAATGTGAGTATTTATGGAACAGGTCATATAAATTTTTTCATCACAAAAAATGGCGGTGATTTAAAACAAATTTTAAGGGCTTGTAGGGAACGTAATCCTATTTAGGGCTATTACCGTGGTACATGAACATATACTCTGTGCCTAGACTAAATAAACAACGTTCTCTATCTTGTATTAATTAATACAAATAACTGTACGGGGTGAAAAAGACAATATTTAATGTTAAAGAAATAATTTTTCATCAACATATTTTGGGCCTAAAGTTGCGATGTAGCAAAACGATCTGTCACCAATTTCACTTATAGACATCAACGCTTTAGGCAATGGATAAAACTTTCTGTTTTTGTTTGAAATCCATTATGAACAGATCCAATACACAAAAGGTTTAGGTTTATACATCCCAATCTAATCTAATTACTTCACAGTGGTGTAGTAAAACGTAAATCTCTCAATCTCTCTCCCTCACAAAATCAAAAATGTTGACAAATATCTTAATATTTTTAACTGTTAACTTCAACTAGATTTTACATTGCTTATTTTATTCAAAATACGACTGACAGAAACATGACTCTAAAGCTTTCATTGCTCACCTGAAATTGACACCAGTCCAGTATGACTGTACATGTAATAAATTGTTTTAAAAAGTAATACAGTCCAGCATTTCCGACCTACTATTTTATCAAACATTAAAAAGAAATAGTAACATTGTATAATTGTGGTTTATTGCATATTGAAGTGTCAAGTCATTCATTTTGAGAGATAATCCTTTACACTATTTTTCACGGAGTGATAGTGTTTTTCTGGTGTTGCACATAAAAAATTACCGTACCGTACCATGTTTCACTCTACACCAAGTAAAGTGTTTGACAGAATAAACACCAGGTTTGTACTGTATAAATGCCTACAATCATAACTCATGCCTTTAATAAGTTACATGATGACTCATGTCTCTTTACAAGTCACATGTTAATTATATCTCTTTATAAGTAACTTACTTTCATTTGGTTCAATTGTACAAAAAGGAAAATTTTCAGCTGTAGCAGCACTTTTGGTGAGAACATTGAAGAATGTAGATTTTCTGTAAAGGAAAAATAGACTTTTTGTTTGATTTGATTTTTTTTGTTTTACGCCATACTCAATAATCTTTCAGTCATATGATGGCGTCCAGTTTTTAATGGTGGAGGAGAAATCCCAGTTACCTGGGTAAAGACCACCGACCTTCCGCAAGAAAACTGGCGATCTTTCCAACTTAATTCGAAATGACCCTAGCAGGGTTTGAACCAGAGGTGAGAGGCCTTGTGATTTAAAGCGCAATGCTCTAACCACCAGGCCACGGAGGCCCCAGACTTTTTGTAAATGAAAAATAATACTGTGGGGAAAAACAACTTGTCCTTGTCGAAGCTGTCCATTACATTCTGCATGGCAACTAAAATCACTGTATATAAAGTATGAAGCAATCATTTCATGACAGGGGTCAACAATAACAGAAATTTCCACTTGTCCTGCAGAACAAACACATGTAGTAATGAAATCTACATGTACTTGTCTGAATTCAAAAATGACTTGTCCGAAAATAAAGTGTATTTTCTGTTGAAACATGAATAATCTTTAGGTAACATCTACTTGTGTGAACCCAAAATGGGCTTGTCCAGGACAACTGGTCAAACCTTAATGTTGAACCCTGCATGATCAATCAAAAGTGACCTAAAATGATATTTTTGGAATTCTCATAAACATGTGCAAGTAAATAGAATGTCCTAAGTAAAATGTACTGGTAATAAGTTGGTAAGGAAGCTGTATGTTTCGGAAACAGATTAACAAAACATTGTTTTATGTAATAATGAAAGGTAGGCTAAACAATATATCTTATATCTGGTGACTTAAACAACATATTGACATAGATCATAATAATGAAAAGCTACACCATCTTATATCTGGTGACTTAAACAACATATTGAGATTGATCATAATTTTACAGTGTAACTGTTCGCAAAATATTTTTTTCTTAACAGGACATTCTGTCAGATCTAGTTTCTCAGATTACCAGACCGAAGGAATGTTTGTCTGACCAAATTATTATTGTAGTACATACCATACCTGTCAAGTCTACCGATTTTTCTATTCATCTCCCGCTTGTCTACCGCCGAGAAAAAAATCTACTGATTTTTCTAATTTTCAACCGATTTCCCTTTATTTCTACCGCTTATTGTCCATTTTCCGCGCTCAGTAGACGTTTTTGTCAGGATTAAATGTTCTAAATCGTAATTTTCAGTCTATTAATTGTCGACAAAAAATAGCTTGAAATTTCTGGTGCCTCCATATCATTGAAGTATTAAGACGTCTATTCTAGGTTATACAAGTCCCTTATATCTTTCAAACAGTCATGAAGAACAAGTATAGTAACCCTGTTTATTAATTATTGTCATTTGACCACACAGAGGTGTCATTATCGGATGTGTGCCGACAAAAATTACACAATGACCTGTACTGTGGACAGGTACCTAATACACAGATTGATTACCTGTATATCTAAACATCCACACCTATAATCACTAACCATATGTTCTGTCCTATATACAGTTATCAAAGATTAACATCATTGATGATATATTAATTTCATGCAGCTTCTGTATCAATCCTGAATTATTTTACCGTACTTTAAAAATTTAGCTGAGAAATATCGAAGTGAGATCGTGGTGTCTTCTATGACGTCCGCACTCCACATACTAAACAGTGTTATACATTTATCTTAAATTTGTGCTGATGTCAATACAAAAACGATGTTTTATTTCATTTACATGATATTTTATACAAAGAGAATAATATCATCTTGAATTAAATAAATGTCAGTAATGACAGTAAACACATTTATATAACCTCAATAATCTTCTTTTTTTCTTTTTAAAAGAAGATTTGATTTCAATTTTCAATTTTTTTTTATTTTGAGTGAACTATTCAGTCACCATTTGTTGTTTTATCTTATCAATTAATCAAGAAGGTACAGTATGCAGATAAAAACCTTCAAATAAATATTTGGTTATGCAAATATTTTGGTAATAAATGTTCAAATCTCAAAAAAATAATAATAAATAAATAAATAAATCAAGCCTTTGACTTTAAAAATTATCATACTTCCAAATATTTAGCAATCAAACTCAGATTATGTTTCTTCCAGGTAAGTCTAGTTATTTACTTTCTGCATTCCAAATCCAACTATTATATTAGAATATTCAGAATTTAGTATATTTTAAAATTTGTTATGACAAATTAAAAAATACTAAATTCTAAACATTCCAATATAACACAATGACCATAACATCATTTTGAGTCTCCCAAGCTGTGTACATCTACAAGTGTGTACATGTATATATTACTTGTATTAAAACTTCAAAATAAAGCCTATATCTATTCCTCATAAGTTTCAAAATGTGATATATATATATATAATATATATATATCATCAATATTATTGACAATAATTCCCTTTTAGATGCATAAAATGGCAGATATTGGAGTTTAAAATTACAATTTTTTCTTGTTATTTCGGAAGGGGGACACACCCTCTCGTACCCTCCCCCTTTCACTTATTTCAACGCAACTGGTTCACACATATTTATGAAATGATAACCCACTCGTAAAAAGTTCGACCATTGTACGCATTTTCTACCCCAGACAAATTTCCTAATGTTGACAGGTATGACATACATTGTATATTTTTTTAAAAAAAAAAAGAGTAATAAATTTATAATCTTTAATCAACCAAACTAAAGCAAAGTGAGCCATGGTAGACCCATTTCAATTTGATATTCAAAATCATCTCTCATTGATTTTGTTCATTCACTCTGTCTATTCTGTTGCATATGATTTATCAGGTGTGATCAATGTTTCCAAATCCAAGAATTCTGATTCGCATTCACAAAGTTTTGATAATTGGCAAAGTAAAAAAATCTTGTTTCAATTTTGATTTGCATTACCCATTTTACAAAAATTTGTCAATGTCTAACAAATCATGTAACTGTGAAAAATTATACATGTTATTTATGTATTCAGATCTCAAGAAATGAAAATAAATCATTTACCAAACTGCCTATGTTTACTTGTGATACCAACCTATAACTTGGTCCAATGTTACATGACAACTGAATGGAAACAGGCATCAAGTTTGTAGTAAGAAACTTGCTACATTTTGCAGGAGGCTCAATGAGGGTTTTGTATATTGACATATGAAACACTTTTTATTTGCCTATTGTTCAATGTTTCTGTTTATTCATATCCACAAATTAATGTATTAAAACCAATTCATTAACTTGAGTCTCAGATTGTTCTCTTTAATTTACTGTATTTATTCATGCAATTAAACTATTGATGTGTTCCCTTTCTGTACCTCTCAAACACTCTCAGATCCACAGACATAGGGATTAAGAGGCTCAGTGAAGGCTGTTTACATTAACATTATGGATACTTGTTGTACACCTATTGTACAGTATATATATTTGTTTATCATAACAAAATAGTCAATCTTAACAGACACATGACATGAAGCTTGGTTTTTTCATCATATTTTACTATATTATTCATGACAATGAAATTTATTGATGTATTCCCTTTCTGTGCCTTCCTAACACTGAATTCTGAGATATCAAAATTAAGGTCAAACTTTGAAAACTGTTATTGTCAGATATAATATTAGATTTCAATGCCTCTGTGCAATACTCAACACCATGTTGCACTGCAGCTGGATAGAGTTTCCACTGGAGCTACTTTTCTAAACAGGATTCTAGTCATCCAAAATATTTGATGGTGTCTTTAAAAAATGGAATTAAATGATAAATCTTAAATTTGTGTACACATATAAATAAGTGGCATGTAATAATTACAAATTTTAAAACCATACAAATGTTTCTATCTGTATCATATCTTGTACAAATTTGTCCCCCTTTCGAAATAACAAGAAAAAATTGTAATTTCAAATTTTATCTATGCATCTTATGCATCTAAAAGGGAATTATTGTCAATAATATTGATAATATATATATATATATATATATATATATATATATATATATATATATATATATATCACATTTCTTTTAATTTTCTAGTTGACTTTGAAATTTATAAGGAATAGATATAGACTTTATTTTGAAGTTTTAATACATGTAATATATACATGTACACACACAGCTTGGGAGACTCAAAATGATGTTATGGTCATTGTGTTATATTAGAATGTTTAAAATTTAGTATTTCTTAATTTGTTACAACAAACTTTAAAATATACTAAATTCTGAATCTTCTAATATAACAGCTGGATTTGGAATGCAAAAAATAAATAACTAGAATTACCTGGAAGAAATATAATCTCAGTTTGATTGCTTAATATTTGGAAGTATGATAATTTTTAAAGTCAAAGTCAAAGGCTTGATTTATTTATTTATTTATTTTTTGAGATTTGAACAATTATTACCAAAATATTTGCATACCCAAATAGACTGATAAGTACTAAAAAAAAAAGAGATTTGATAAAGAAAAATCAAATCTACTTTTAAAAAGAAAAAAAAGATTATTGAGGTTATATAAATGTGTTTACTGTCATTACTGACATTTTATTAAATTCAATTCAATGTACTACAAGAAGATATTATTACATTTGTATAAAATATTATGTAAATGAAATAAAACATTGTTTTTGTATTGAAATCATCACAAATTTAAGATACATGTATAACACTGTATAAAATATGGAGTGTGGACATCATAGAAGACACCACGATGTCACTTCGATTTTTCTCAGCTAAAATTTTAAAGTAAAATCATTGAGGATTGATACAGAAGCTGGATGAAATTAATATAACATCAATGGTGTTAATCTTTGATAACTGTATATAGGACAGAACATATGGATAGTGATTATAGGTGTGGATGTTTAGTCTTTAGATATACAGGTAATCAATCTGTGTATTAGGTACCTGTCAGTACAGCAATAATTACCATCGGCACACATCCGATAATGACGCCTCTGTATGGTCTAATGACATTAATTAATAAACATGGTTATTAGTCCTTGTTCTTCATGACTATTTGGAGGATATAGGGGACTTACATAACCTAGAATAGATGTCTTAATACTTCAATGATATGGAGGCAGCAAAATTTCAAGCTATTTTTTGTTGCCAATTAATAGACTGAAAATTACGATTTAGAACATTTAATCCTGACAAAAACGTCTACCGATCACCGGAAAATGGACAAGATGTGGTAGAAATATAGGGAAATCGGTTGAAAATGAGAAAAATCAGTAGATTTTTCTTGGCGGTAGACAAGCAGTAAATGAATAGAAAAATTGGTAGACTTGACAGGTATGGCAACTGGTGACTTATACAACACACTGCTGTTGATTTTTAATTATAAATTTATCAATATTCTAAGTTTGATACTGTTGATTTTTATTACTGGTATATATCTATCAATATTCCAAGTTTTATACTGTTGATTTCACCGAGTGTGATCTAACTTTCCGAATCACCACATTGTAGTTTTCTGAATCAATATCACCCCTCTCAGACACTGATAACGTAGTTAACAAAGTAGGACCACTTTTATAATAATCTCTATAGATCATATTCAGATCAGATTGCCTCTCTCTACAACTAAATGTGAGAAGACTTTTTTTTAATGAATCTAGTTTAACCCATTTTTTAAATGAATCCAGTTTAATCAATTTACAGTCCTATTTGCCTGATGGATGCAGGGTTTCCCTAGGATGTTAATTTACTATTTAGTGAGTCCCAGGGAACCACTAAAACATAATTCCTGAGTCCCTTTGTTAAATTTCTGAGTCCCGAAGTCAATGAAATTCAATAAAATACATTGAAAACAAAGGCACATATTTTTATTCTCAGGTTGAAAAAGATAATTACTCAGTTTTTGTGCATCCTAAGGGACTCACTAATATTTATATTTTGCATCCTGAAAAAATTGTATGAGTCAGAGATGCAGAAATCATGCGTAAGGGAAAACCCTTTGGATGAATACTTTCAAAAGTTTTTCTAATACCCTAAGCCAAAATTTACAACATATATATGCCACCAATACATACATGTACAGCACTCAACAGTATCAATAGAAATAGACTCGAGTCGTAATACAACTCAATGTACAAGTATGTATTTGTAAATAAAAATAGCATTACAAAAATTAAGTACCAATGTTTTATTAAATGTAATATTATGTAATGTTTTACCCAACATTTGGCAGTCCTACTATTCCAATCTTCAAATTTGTTCCCATTCGACCAATAAGAGGTGGAGGAGCATTGGCCCCATCATCCTTCTTCTTAGGTGGCATTGTTGATACTACAATATATTTATAAAAACACCATTGTCATTTCATTATTTCCTCCCTCAAATATAGCATACACTTATGTTGTGTTCACACACAGGCCACAAAACAACAGAAATCATTGTAACCCATTTAGAGGTTATACCAAAAGGAATAATTGTAACCTACAGATTACAATAACAGTCATAATGACCCATAATGATTAAGGTATATAATTTTATCTATTACACTATATTGTTTTTCTTTCTGCTAATTACATAGTAACATACTGTACATACAAGTATACATATTGACAAGTGCAGTGTGTATTTCAAAGTTCAAAGGAGAAGTGGGTAAAAAAAATTTAGTAAAAAATATAATCGAGAATAAAAAGGAGGTTACTTGATTTGTATGTCATAACCTCTACGTATATGATTACTCCTGTTATTTTGTGATTTTCATACACATGATACCGTTATAATTTTAAAGGCATATTGTCGCTCAGTGTGTCAAAACTTTTGGTTTAAAATGCAGTAAAATCAAAAATTTATAAATGTATTTTATAAAGTTTTTATCATAAATATCAACATTTTACTGTATTTTGAGGTCTAAACATGAGAAATCTGACATAACAAGAAGTGTTTGTGAAACACAAATGTCCCCGGTCCCAACATATTTATATGCTGGCAAAATATTGCAATGTCTTTATGCATTTCACAGGATGTATTTTCTTTTACAATTTCTAAAATTTTTCATTTGTTTTATTTCATATTATTGAACTCAATTTGTTAAAATAAACAATGTTTTCCTTGCAATTATTGCTTTTCTTCATCTTCAGATAGACAAATATATAATAAAAAAAACCTAATATTACAATGAATCAATTCATTTTGAATGTATTCAAAGAAGTACCAAATTATTTGATTTATCGATATACATGTATCAATACTTTTTACTTATTGATATAGAATTTCTCATCAATGACAGCCCTATCTGGGCCTTCGAGATGTTTTAGTCCTATAATATAAGACTTTGTTTCTTCATATTGTTTGATTTCAATGTTTTTTTATCGGATGATTCTGAACCACGAAGTCTTATTTGAAGTCGCTTTTTTCTCGTGCATTCTGAAAGACTGCAGTATGTCTCGTTCACTTGACGTCTAAAGGAGGGGTGACAGAAAAGAAGTTTCAAAATAGGTTATACCTCCATCATATGATTTGGTAAACAATTTTTGTAAATATTTTAGACGTTTATCTATAATAATAATCATAAAAATAAACTCCAGACTGTTGTAATAAAAACATTGTAAAATAACCATTCAAAGTTCCTACAAAAATTCGTTGTGAACAAGAAAATGACAACTTCCAGTAATACTTTGTGGTTCAGCATTAATAGTAAAAATAAATATCCGAAAAAAAAAGTTGAAAGCGAACAATTTAAACCGAAGAAGGCTTATATCATACTTATAGGACTATGAGATGTTTACGTGTTACAACATCATGCTGAAGAGATATTGAATTTGAATGAAATTAAGAAAATTTGGTTTATTTTACTTTTCTGTATGAAAGCATCTGATGAAATAGCTGGCCCCAGAATTTCAACCTGAGCCCCTAGATACTTTTTTCGACATTGCTGGCCCTTGTATCTAAAAAGAGCTGCAACGAAGAAGGTATTTTATTATTTTGATTTTTCAGTCTCCTTCTTTGTTGGAGACCATCCCTTTATACGATAAGTCTGAACCATCTCGGAGCTATTTTCTTCAATTCAGCTCATGCAACAATCGAAAATAAAATCTGTATTACTGTGGAGATATTTTTCAATGATTTTAAATGTCAACCATTTAAATTTTTTTTTTTTTCGGACGTATGACTTTGGTCACCATGTTTTGTTTATAAAATCCCACCATCTTGGAAATTGAGAAAATGGACATGCATACAAAAAGGAAAAATGCTTTAGTCTGTTTCTGGGTTAACTTTTCAATGTTTGTATAATGTTATTCCTACACAAAATACTGAATAAGCTTATTAGGAAACAAACTATAGTGACCTGCACTGGACATTTTTGTCTGTGTGCATGCCCAATATCTCAATTTCCAAGATGATGGGGTTTATAAACAAAACTAGTGATCAAAGTTACGTGTATATGATTGAAAAAACATAATTTAATGTATGATTTTTAAAATTATACACTTGGATGGATTAAAATATATTTCTATTTTTTTTCGTTGCTTGAGTTAACTGCAATATGAGACCTGTTAAATCTGCCCGAAATCGCCGGTTTCAGATGTCTCATATGAAGGGATGAACTGCAACAAAGGAGACAGAAAAATCAAAACAGTAAAATGCCTTCTTCGTGACGGACTAATTAGAGTACGCTGGAGTACTGTAGAGTACTCTAGAGTATTCTACAATTTTTAGGAAATATATACATTCTTAAGTAAACAATTTAACATTTTATTGTATTTTCACATCCATTTTAGTAATTTTAGAATTATTTATGATCTAAAATTAGATACTTATTTTTAAAGGGACTTAAAAATTTCAGCCATACATTTTGGATGTTTCTGGATCCTACGACATGGATATGGTTCCATGACAGGATCCTTTTTTTTTATCATTTTTTCATTTATTTATTTATTATATCTAATTTTATCATCTTTATCAAATAAATCATATCAAATAAATAGATATAGATAAAAGTGAAACAACTTTATGTGGGAAAAATTGCATACTAGGTTCCGTGCTGAGGATCCCAACACAAGACCGGAATCTTTTCTGGTACATTACAGGGTTCTCCTTATTTTCAAAAATAGGAGGGGAATCTAGAAAAAGTAGGAGGTGAAAGGCATTGTGAGAGCCATAAGCACAAGCCTACATGCCCCTTCCCCCACCCCTCATGAAATTTTTAAAATAAATGGAGCCAGGAGAAGTGATTTCCTTGATTCTAGACACTTGTTTAGTTATTATCTCCTATTAAATGATTGAATTCTAAGTACATGTATCTATATGCTATTTTTAATTTTTCCATTTGGTTTGGGAAAAGTAAGTGGTGAATAAAGTGAAAGTAGGCAACATAAATCGCAGGGTGCTAGCTCTTAAGGAGAACTTAAATAATATTTTATCGAAAATAAGACATTGGATATGAATGTTTGTGCTATGAATTACCACTTTATTAATTAAATATAGTGTTACAACTCGATAATACACTGAAAATCTGTAGAGTACTCTAGCGTACTCTAATTAGTCTGACCGCCTTCTTCGTTGCAGCTGTAACTACCCTGTATCCTGCTGCCAATTTTACTTCCTGGGCTGCAGTACATCCATCCAAAATGTATAAGCTGACATCATGTAGAAAAATGTCTAGAAAATCTTGTTAGTTTTACCCATATTTGCAAATTGTCCAGGAACAGTTATCATCTGGCAACTGTTATGGTACCACAGTGGCTCTAAGTTAAACAATAACGAAAAAGCCCCATGTGGTAGTAGTGTACTAATCCCTTTGGGGATTCTGTCACGGCCGTTTTATCGTATTGCCCCGCCAGAATCCCTTGTCAAGCCTTCGTGGTTTTGTTCAGGAAAATCTGGGCTTCGGTGACCAACTCGCTTGAGGAGAATTTTAAATAATAAATACCTGGATGGCAGTCAATCAGTAGGTCATCTATCATTTCTAGACATAATTTTCTTTCAATCCAAACATTTTTTTGTTTAAGATCCCAAACAGAAATTGAAATAACACATGTTTATTATGACAGACACCAACATTTTGCCAGAGTTTGAATGGCGGACTAGTTTACGTCAGAGGCTATAGTCTGTTCTATGATTGCTCTTTGTAAGTTTGATAACATTAACTTTGGTTTTCACAGGCTTATGAAAAGCAATCATAAAACAGACTAAAGTCTCATTGCCAGTTGAGATGATCACATGATGTAAACAAGTCTGCCATTCAAAACCAGGCAAAAAATATGTGTCAGTTAGAATAAACACGTGATATTTCAGTTTCTATTTGGGATTTTATACAATTTTCTTTTGGGATTCAAAGAAAAATATGTCTAGAAACAATAGATGATCCACAAATTAACTGCCACCCAGGTATTTATTAAATTTTGATTTCTCTTGAAGTGAGTCGTCACTGATGCCCAGATTTTCCCAAAAAAAACTATGAAGACTTGACAAGGGATTCATTCTGGCAGGGCAATAAGATAAAACGGCTGCAACAGAATCCCCAAAGCAAAGGGATTAGTAGTATACCACGTGGGGCTATTTTGTTACCGTTTATTTACATGTGAAAGTCACATATATATATATATATATACACAGGGGATCGATTAGGGATACATTTGCATAACTTGGAGCC
The DNA here is from genome assembly GCA_030159075.1 of Atrina japonica. NCBI lineage: Eukaryota > Metazoa > Mollusca > Bivalvia > Pterioida > Pinnidae > Atrina > Atrina japonica. The sequence continues at coordinate 252,901 of BROG01000858.1, forward strand.
TCTGTGTCCATACCAGTAGGGTCATTTATACTTACATTTACAGACACAGTTCCGATTTCTTCATTTAGGTCAAAGAACAATTTCACTTAAGAGTTCAGATGCACAGTGATATAAATCAGGAGGAGTATATCAAGTAGCGGGAAGGTTAATGAAACACATGACAAATGACTATTTAATCATTATCGAAAACAGGCCTGTGTCTGTGAGGCTGTGTCATATTTCATATTCAGACCCCCCCCCCCCCCCCCGGAATTGTTGAGCGATAAATACACAAAAATTCATACCAATGGAGCTCTCTCTGCCAGATATCTGTCACTTTTTCTAACTCTAATACCGTCGAAGTAGTAAATTGTTGTGCAACTTCTTGTTATACTGTTTTGAATCCCGGCCTGGATAAGCCGCTAACGTGGTTTACTCAATATGGCGAAATTCTTTATGGGACAGGAAACAGTATCTTGTGCTGCCATCTAGCAGACGGTCTTCCGACTACAATTCAAAGTAACGACTGGTATCTAAACTCAAACGATCATTTATTTATTTGTTTTAGGGGATACGATTTTTTTCGGGGAACATTAAAAATTTTGTAATTATATAAATTAATAAACGTAATAAATTAAATAAGTACAAAATTACTAGATCTACAAGTTTTTTTTTAATTTTAAACCTAAACAAAAACAAAACCAAAAATTATCATATGTCTATTGGTATCTAAATTCTCCACTAAACTTTATCTGTACAAAGCTGTCATACCTAACACAGCGGTATAAATAATACTTTCTAACTAAACTTGCTATACATTAGATAAACTTGAAATGTTGATTTTGAAGTTAAGTGAAGAAATACTTTCATCAATGTGAAAACTATTATTTCATAGGATAATTATTTATCCGTAAGTGACAGAGATATGGTTTTTATCAGTTTAATTTTGTTTTTATTTTGTTATCACAACCAGCTCTATATAAAAGCTGTTAGCTCTATATAAAAGCTGTTAGCTCTATATATCGCTGTTTTTCACACCGGACACATACTGGACTAAAGAGAACCTATCAGTGATTTACAATTTACGTTTAAAGATGTATTTTATGTTAAATAAGAAAGATGATGCAAAATATATAATTATTTGGAAATTATATCCGTCTAAAATAATATCTCTTCTAAAAATACCTTTTGTTATACAGACGTTTACTTTAAAAATAGATTAATCTTGATGAAAATTATTCTATGTAGAAATCAAACCCGGACACATCAGAACTTATAGCTGTAGAAACAATAACACGGGTTCCGGTGTGACGTGAAAAATTGACCGCCGTAGAAATGCTAAATCCCGGAGTCAAAGTTTGCGAATGAAAATAATACATGTTCATAAACGAGCATTTAGCGAGCATTACACATAACAAAGATGCCAGTTTTATACAAATGGCTTATTTACTTTGACTTTTGTAGAGTGAAATGTTAAATTGCCTGTTCGAAAGTGGTTGTTGTTGAATCGTCTTGATACTGATTAGGCTATGACGAAGATTCATTTCCCAATTATTTTATTTGAATTAATGGCTGCGGACTCACGGCGGGTGCGACCAACGAAAGGGTCAGAAAGGTAGAAATTTACCTAGCTAATGGACAAGACCACCGATACCCACCTTAATTGCGGTGTTAAAAAGTCTCAAATGCAAGCATGATGTCATGATGTAAATTTTGCCACACTCAACAATTTTTTTTTCAATCTTATGTTGGCAGGAGAGAACCCGGTTACAATGTACCTACAAAAGGTAACTTAAATATCGGTCTAACTGTACACATAAAGAGACCTCTAATGTCTTGCCTTCCGCTAGTTACTTTGCACATTTTCTCCCTAAATCGGTTTAAGCTCCACAGGGAATCGAACCTATGTTGACTAGAGCTGAGATATTGATCGTAAGGTAGCTTGTGTCATTCATGCGTCATGTTCTTGGGGTTAGGTATAAGATGTATTAACATGTAAAACACCATATTGATGTTATATGTTTATATACATTTCCTTCCTTGGCAGTACTATCAATTATTGAAAGCAAAATAAGTCAATCCAGCTAATGCTAGCAAACAAGTCAACTTCCTGAAACGTAACTTCAAAGTGTCGATCCTCCAAATTAAACAAAGAGCGTATCAGTCCTTAGTAAGACCAAAACTGGAATACAACTGTTGTACTGGGACCACTGGAACAAAACCAGTTCAGTTAGTAACATGATACAAGATCTCAATTGGCCAACTTTTTGCAAAATTATCCATACATTGGTTGCAATTCACCCTTCTGACCTTTTACATCCCATTATCAACAGATAAAGGCATCACAAACCAACAAATTCCAGCATATTTGTTCATTGGTTGGTTGTATTGTTGTTTAACGTCCCATTCAAGAATCTTTGAGTCATATGGAGACATCACCAAATGCCAATGATGGACTTCAGATTTTCGCCCATGCTCGACACTTACGGCCATTGAGCAGTGCCGACACCTACTGTGACAAGGGACCTCGGTTTTTACTGTTTTATCCGAAGGACAGGAAACTGAATTGCCGCCGGATGGACTCGAACTTACAATCTCATTATAAAGTCGCCTATAAATACTCCTTTTCTCCGCTAACAGTTATACAGTGGAACCACTTTCGGTCCACATTACGTCAAAATACAGCCTACATGGCTTTCAACAAGAGTTAACAATAAATTATTGTTGTTTAAACTTTAGATATATTTAAACCACAGCACAAAATACAGACAGATAATACTCAATATTGATTGAGTGTTTAAGTATAGAAGAAGTAATATTATATATATATATCAGAAAAAACGCTTAGATAATGTCATATATAGTTTAATATATATATATATATATATATATTAAACTATACATAACACATTATCTAAGCGTTTTTTCTGAGTTATCTGCCAACTTTTGAGTATTATGTTTCAAAAGAACGAATATTTACTTACATAGTCTCTTTTATGACTTTTCCAAAACATTGAATACCTCTGAAATGCTCAGCTAACCAACCATTGCGACGCAATGCCCAAGGCGAGTGGTATTCTATTCAACAGTCATTAGATTATACACACATATTTTCAAGACTGAATAAGTGAAATGGCCAAATTTATTTTACGATTGTTTTAATTGGACTTTAAATATGAAATATACAATAATCAATTGTTTTGTCTCTTCATTAAACGAAGGTTATCTCAGTAATGTTTTGCAGCAAAGTAAAAAAAGCCTCTTCTGTAAAAAAGCAACTAAATTCAGGACAACCCCATATTTAATTCAAGTTATACCATATTCAAATGACAAAGTAAAGTCAGGTTCATGTAAAAATTCACAAAAATGCATTGTATTCAAATATTTTGATCACCAATGAAATCCTCCATGGGTTATATATCATTGCGGTTTTACTTAGATTTGTATCTTCTTATATATGACTTGTATAACATAAAACATTGTTATATAGCGCAAGTATTGACATCACTTGTATAACATAAAACATTGTTATATAGCGCAAGTATTGACATCACTTGTATAACATAAAACATTGTTATATAGCGCAAGTATTGACATCACTTGTATAACATAAAACATTGTTATTTAGCGCAAGTATTGACATCACTTGTATAACATCAAACATTGTTATATAGCGCAAGTATTGACATCACTTGTATAACATCAAACATTGTTATTTAGCGCAAGTATTGACATCACTTGTATATCATCAAACATTGTTATATAGCGCAAGTATTGACATCACTTGTATAACATCAAACATTGTTAAATAGCGCAAGTATTGACATCACTTGTATAACATCAAACATTGTTATATAGCGCCAGTATTGACATCACTTGTATAACATCAAACATTGTTATATAGCGCAGGTATTGACATCACTTGTATAACATCAAACATTGTTATATAGCGCAAGTATTGACCTCACTTGTATAACATCAAACATTGTTATATAGCGCAAGTATTGACCTCACATGTATATCATCAAACATTGTTATATAGCGCAAGTATTGACCTCACTTGTATATCATCAAACATTGTTATATAGCGCAAGTATTGACCTCACTTGTATAACATCAAACATTGTTATATAGCGCAAGTATTGACATCACTTGTATAACATCAAACATTGTTAAATAGCGCCAGTATTGACATCACTTGTATAACATCAAACATTGTTATTTAGCGCCAGTATTGACATCACTTGTATAACATCAAACATTGTTAAATAGCGCCAGTATTGACATCACTTGTATAACATCAAACATTGTTATTTAGCGCCAGTATTGACATCACTTGTATAACATCAAACATTGTTATTTAGCGCAAGTATTGACATCACTTGTATAACATCAAACATTGTTATATAGTGCAAGTATTGACATCACTTGTATAACATCAAACATTGTTATATAGCGCAAGTATTGACATCACTTGTATAACATCAAACATTGTTATTTAGCGCAAGTATTGACATCACTTGTATAACATCAAACATTGTTATTTAGCGCAAGTATTGACATCACTTGTATATCATCAAACATTGTTAAATAGCGCAAGTATTGACATCACTTGTATAACATCAAACATTGTTATTTAGCGCCAGTATTGACATCACTTTAATTCACAAATAAACCTGTATAAGTGCATCAATTGCGTTTGTTGCAAATAAATGCAAATGATATATAAAAGCGGATATATAGGTTTCCTTGCTTGACAGTACTATTCATTATTGAAGACAAATTAAATCAAATGGCATTGTAACTTATGTTTATATATATATATATATATATATATATATATATATATATATATATATATATATATATATATATATATAAAACTATATATGCGATGAACATAGTCCCTTTTATATCTTTTGTCAAGTTCATGACATTTTCCAAACATTGAATACTTTTGAAATGTACAGTCAAACAACCATTGGGACACAATGCCCAAGGCGAGTGGTATTCCATTCCATTCCAGTCATGACTTTATTCACACGTAATGAGTGAAATGACCAAATGAACTTTTCGATCTGTTCTAACCTTTGTTTCAATAGGATGTTACAGTTACATAGTGCAAGTAATCACATACTTTTAATTCACAAAAAAAACATTATTAAAGCGTCAATTGCGATTGTTGCAAATTACATACAGTATATAAAGGGGGATATATACGTTTTTTACTTGACAGAACTGTTAATTATTGAAAACAAATTAAACCAAATTTACAATATGTATGTCATTCATGTTATCCAAGTGTCCTTGTCTGAGATACCTGCATGCTTTTTATGCAGAATATTCTTGAAAAGAACGAACATTTTATAACATCAAATATAACAATTGTAAAAGAACGAACATTTTATAACATCAAATATAAAATGTATCAAATGCAGTTCTACGTAATACTGCTCATTCTCGTGGTCTTCAGCAAAAAAGTTCAAACATAGTTGAGAATCTAATAACATATTCATTATATACAAGCCATATATATGTACATACAAATCTA